>CASHTH010000652.1:0-44154 GCA_030341885.1 Geodia barretti
GTGGAAGGGGGGGGGAAAAAAGGGAAAAAAAAAAGGGAAAGGGATTCCTGTAAAAAAAAACGTCAAAAAACAAACATTCCAAAAAAAATACCTTGCAGAAAAAAGAAATAAAAAAACACCTTTGTTTTCAGGCCCCCCCTCTCTGTACTCATACATTCATACCTTCAGAACACTGTTCAGGGCCTCTCTGTACTCACACATTCATACCTTCAGAACACTGTTCAGGGCCTCTCTGTACTCAAACTTCCTCAGGAAACGCTCGTGTTGAGGCACACTCTGCTTCTTTGTCTGTGCCACAAAGTATTCATCCTGGAGGGAAAACCAACCATACTTTGATTATCGCTAGAGAGTATATAAAGCATCAGAAGCATAGAGTGGGGGTGAGATTTCTCACATTTGCAGGCTGGTAGTGTTTCCCTCGTACGAAGTATCGATGTGTCCCTGGTCTCAGTTGACTGGACAGGAGACGCGAGTCTGAGGCTAGAGCCGGTTCCTCTCCTGATTTGACTGGTCGCTGCTTTATGGATAGGAGTCTGTTTGTCATTCCTACCACGAGGTGGCTGTCAGTTGGCTGATCAGGGGGGGAGAGGTGTAGGAGCATACTTACATACCGGGAAAAATGTTCTTCTTTTAGGGAGAAAATTCGGTTTAGTAAAACCCATGAATAGCTTGTCACGTTTAACTTCCCCCATGCACACTTTCAGAGACAAAGCACTATTTCAGCACCAGCATGCAACTAGTGGATGTTCTTAAAGTGCAGAGTACTGTAATACTCCATAGAGGTTTAGGTCTTACCGACATGGCCAGGCTAAGAACGGGCGCTGGGTAGCTCATACTATGGATAACACGGTAGTCCTCAACACTGTACACCTTTAGCTGTCTGAAGTGGCGGTAAGGAAGGAGGGAGGGAGGGAAGAGATAGTGGTGTTGGAGAACTCGGAACCATGGGTCATACAAGAGAACTACTTTGCTGGCATCTCAGCTGAAAAGTAATGGGTTCAACGCACTGTGTGGAGTACATTTCACACAGTGTTGGTGGTGTTACGCTGAACACCCATGCAGACACACATTGCGTCAGCAGCATATAAAGTGTTTTGATGGCTCACTTGTCGAGCCCGGCAGACAGAAGTCTTCTACAGCTTCCGTCAAATGCGAGTGAAGTGACGGTCTTCTGATGATTGGAGACACTGATCAGGGGCCTACCCCTCTCACCCCGGAGGAGGTCCCAGACCCGTACCACATTCCCTCCTGCACTCACTCCCATTCCACCAGAGGGGAACACCAGCAGTGTCTCCACCGGGTGTCCGTGGTCGCATTCCCATACCCCCGTTCCCGTTCTGAGGTCCCAGAGTCTTAGTTTGTGGTCGTAGGAACCGGACAGTACCAGATCACAGCTGGACGGGATACACACCACTCGGCGAACATAGTCCTACAGAAACAATGGGAATAAATCCCCACTTATTTGGAGTGTGCAAAAAAGCTTTACACCCCCATAACCCCCATGCAGAAAAATGGAAAAAAAATTTTTTTCATGTTTTACTTCCTCTGTATCAGTACCTCGTGCCCTCTGAGAGTTGTGACACAGGCTCCAGTAGCGAGGTCCCAGTTCCGTACCGAGGTGTCATCAGAACCGGACAGGACTCGGAGACCGTCCGGTGAAAAATGGACCGTCTTGACAGCTCTGCATATTATATGACGATATTGACAGCAAAAATTGCATGGGCTTACTTTGCATGCCCTTTGAACTGCCTCAAAATGGCTCTGCTGCCACAGTCAAACACCTAGTCCGAATTACATCATCAACAGATAACAAACAGGATTCCCCCATTACCTTGACCACGCCTCCTTCACTCCCGGCAACCAAGAGCTGTCCGTCATGTCGGAAGTGCCCAGAATAGGCCACCTCCTGAAACCTCGAAAGGCTCTTCCTCACCTCATTGGTCGCACTGCTGTACAGCTGCACCTGATTATCACGTGATACAATGCCCAGAGTCATGTGACAGGAAGCAGACTTCAACTGACTTTTGACCCAGCTGTGACAGCGAAGTCGTGGGGTTCAGTGGGAGAGAAGTGAATGCTCGTGACCGCCCCAGCCTCCTTGGAAACGATGGGGAACTAGGAAACGCAAAATAAGCGCGTAAAACACGCAGAGACCGCAAGCAGAGCCAAAAAAGAAGCCCTCATGGTCCCACCCACCTTGAATTTTCTCCAGAAGCTGTTTTCCTTGCTTTCCTCCGCGCTCCCGACTCGAGGGGTCGCCTTGAGTACCAGTCGCTTGAACTCGAACCTATCCACCACCGCCGCCATATCTCCAGCTCCACGTGGTGTGGGTCAAAGTTCATAGGTCCGTTTATGGTGTATTATCACTCGCAACGCGCGCGCAAATGTGCGAGAATCCTTAAAAATAAAAGTATATAGGTTGATGAAACGCATGATACAAAAATGAGGAAAGAAAGGGGCTAGATTGCATCGAGGGCCAAAAGAGTTCGCAAATGTTCCTGTGGTAGAAATACAGCGAGTTGCTCCTTCACTGATCCATCCACACCCTATATATAATTTCAGGGGATAAGAGGAGGGGATAGCGGAGGGGGTATCTTTACCTTCATGAGGTGCTGGTAGGCAGCTGGACCATGCACAACAGCACAGGCGTCCAATTTGCTCGTGACATACCCGTGGAATGAAAGCGCCCGCACTGGGTCACATGCAGCGAGCTGAGCAGGAGAGAAGACACGTCAGAGAGTTTATATATACTTTAAAAACAGGTTAGAGATGCAAACCTGTGTTTCCCGTTTTTCGTGTTCTGACTGCATTACTGTCGAACCTTTGTTTTCCGAACCACTCCCGGAAGAGTTGACCAGTTGACTTCACACAAAAACAAACATAATTTTACGTTGATACTAACGTGTTTTTCGTTTCAATGAGGTCTTACTCGTAGAGAATATCATTTTCAGTTGTTTCCATGACATCGTGCAAGATTTCAACACAAGCATTCACAATGGTACCGAACCGACTGGTGACACACCTACACAATACAGTCACAAAAGAGTTAAGCTATTTACTCGGAGGGTTAATCAGGGGGTGTGGTTTGGTGACTCACTGGTCATTGAGGGGAAGAAGAGAGGCCATTGCTAGACCTGACAGCTTACGATGTTGGACTTGTGACATGTCGTCTATCTGCACAAGACAGTGACCATGATTTTTTGGCTATACAGGCATATTATATGTAGCCCATTATAAACTGTACGTGCCTCTCTCAACTGCAAATGTGTGAACTCTCATTGTATTGTATATCTGACTTTTTCGGTCCAGAATTCGATGAGATGTCCAAAGAGAGAGGCTGGCTGTGTGAGACAGAGAAAGAGTGAGAGGAGGGGAACAAAAGGGGTGGTACTAGAAAGCTATCGTCACTCAGAGGAGAAAGAGGATTAGGGAGGAGAAACAGAGAGAGAGGGTCTCCTACAGTTTGCTGAGTCTGGGAGGCCATTTGCTGGAGGAAGGAGAAGAAAAAGGTAGAGTTTTGGAGCAGGATTCTTGCCAGCAGAGAGAGAGAGGCTGACACTGCTGGGGGGTGGTTCTAAATGGAGCAGGGGGGGGGGGGAGAGAGAAAGGGAAATATATAGGATGTGGAGAAGGAAAGAGAGATTATAGCTTGGCATTTTTCGGTGTAAATAGTGCATTAGTGGGAAGGAAGCTGTTGCGTAATTAACAATCCCTGTTAATGAACGTTATGTAACCAAAGCAACAGGTGTCTAACGGACAGCTGGTGGTCTACGTGAAATAAGACACCTGATTTTATACCCTACAAAATCATGCATGCCATCTGTCTAAAGATTACCCACAAACATTTGGTGATATACAGAATACATATATACCCCTACTGTATCAACAGCAGAAATACGTACCACTTCATCGAGGGTATCAGTGAAGAGGTTGGGAAGGATGGGTGAGATGAGAGAGGGGACGTGAGAAGGGTAGAGCTGGACTATGTGCTCCAGTACAGTCACAATGATGACAACGCTTTCTGATTTGACCTCGCGGATGTAGGATCGACAAGACTGCATTACAACCTCCGCACAGCTCTGTAAACAACAACAAACAAGTAGTAAAAACAACAAACGTGCTGTAAACAGAATAAAGACGACAACAGTGTAAATCAATGTAACATGCAAAATGTGGTAAACAATGTAAACATGTGAGTAAACAACAACAAAGTGTTTACCTGTATAAAAGTGTCGGGTTGTGATCCGCAGAGAATGCAGTAGCCGTCAAGAATATTGAAACACTGGTTGAGATTATCACTTGAGAAATCTACAGGAAAATAAACAAGTCATTCAAAACTTGACATCTCTGAATAAAGGACACCTTGGGGGCACCAAAAGCGTCCTTTATTCAGAGGCTTTCCTTATTTGGAGGTATATAAATTATGCATGCTCTGGTGTATTAGTATGGGAGGTGTTCTTTATTTGGAGTGTCCTTTATAGGTGTTCTTTATTTTGAGTGTCCTTTATAGAGGTGTTCTAGAGGTGTTCTTTAATTGGAGTGTCCTTTATAGAGGTGTTCTTTAATTGGAGTGTCCTTTTTCAGAGGTTTCACTATGAGGACACACTTGTAATGGAAGAGTTAGAGTCGCTAGCAGTGAGCCCCAGGAGTCCGGCGATGTTCGTTATCAGCCGGAGAAGGTGGGCGGAGCTTGCAGGAGAGTAGTGAATGAGTGACATCCTGTGAGAGTGGGAGGGGTTAATGATAAACCACATGGCGAACACAACCGTCGTTCATCATTTTTCGCTTCTCCAATATTCGAGTGATTGAAACTTTGTTTTGCCCAAAATCTATGCATAAGAGAGCCTGATTTTAACACGATGGATTCATACATGTTGTAAGATGTAGGTGAAAGTGAAAATGATGTCTGCGGATAAACTGTACCAAAGATCCAGTCCTTCTTCCATCAGATAAACATGTTCTGGCTAAGAGGGAGGGAAGGAGAGAGCGAGAGAGGAAGAAGATGAGAGGAAGGTCATTGCATCATTAACCCCGTCCCCACCGACCGCTGTCACATTAACCCCGTCCCCACTGACCGTATTCACGTCAGTCGCGAGATGAACCACGGGCAGTACAAACTCGTGTAGCTGAATAGACAGTGGCCCCAGGCCTCTCACAATATTAGTGAGAGTATTCAGAACACCGATTCGCAAGAGAGACGAGTTTTCCTGAGTTGAGGTCTCCCAGAGAGAGGGGAGACATTGGAGGAGTGTGGGGATGTGTGGCTGGATGTGTGATTCCATTCTCTCCATTAGGATGGACAGAACAGTCAGCACTCTCAACTGAGGAGAGGGAGAGGAGGGAGAGGAGAGGGAGGGGAGGGAGGGGAGGGAGAGGAGGGAGAGGGCGAGAAAGAGGAGAAAGAGGAGGGGGGAGAAGGAAGAGAAGGCAAACCTCTTCACAAGGGACAAAAGTCTCTATTTTTTGCGAGGTTCTAATATACCTTTGTGTCAGGTTGGCTGACAGTACAGAGCAATTGAACCAGGAGCTGGACACAGTCGGCCAAATACTTGAGAGGGAGAGATGCGAGGCAAGGGAACAGAGCAACCATGTAACCATGAGTTAATAGATTCTTACCGGAGAGAATTCTTCAGCCGAGAACTCAAAATCGTCAATCACTGAAAAAAATCCGCACTCAACTGGTACTGCCAGACTGATAGAAATTAGTGTACTTACCCAATCTGAGAGAGTCAGCCGCCGTGAGCCGTATCTGTAGAGCATGTGAAGGTCACATGATTATCACATGACATCATGTGACCTTCTCACCACTAGGTCTTCCTGGGGTCGAAGTACAGCGAGGAGGTTGAAGTATATGGACGTGAGTAGGGAGGGGGAGAGTTTGACTGTTGCCCAGTTACCAATCAGCCACACCACTCGATGCCTCACTATCTTGTACCTATACACATCGATCATTTGAAAACAGAGCGCGATACGAAGCTACAGTGCGTCACATTTTGCAATACAGTGTGTTAGTCCCGCGGAAGCAAGTGCATTCAGGTAGCTTTTCTATGTCAAAATAAGACTCCTATAACACTGCAATTGTCTTGGCCTTCGCCCCCGCTAAGTGTACTTCATGCACTGCATAACTCCCATGTTTACATTATACAGTCACTTGAGAGGACAGTTGAGCACGAGAAATGTACATCGTCTGAAACAATTATGCCATTTAAAGCACACTTAGAAGGGAAGGGCTGGGTACAAGCCAAGGCAAACAAATTAGTCTTGTTCACATTAAACTTGCTGGAGCCTAGAACACAGACAAACAGAGGCGCCACCGTGTGGTGGGATTACACAACTTTAGACCTTCCACAAAAGACCATGAACTTATCACCAATCTAGGTACACGAGCTAACGTGTGCTTCTTTCGTCCTATCTTGTTGCCCCTATTCCTATCTCACCTTACAGAAACTAGGAGATAAAGCTAACTAGGACAGGGTCAGCAAGATAGAAAGAAATAGGGATATGAACTCTGTACAAGGATGCTTCGCCACGGGGCAATATTACCTTGACTCGTTGACTTGCAGCTCTGCAAGCAGCTGCCTCTGGTACCAACTGTCGAAGTCTATGTCGTCATAGAGCTGGAAGGCTCCCAAACCTGCCGCCTTGTACACTGAGAGAGAAAGACATTGCAGGAGACACGGTGTGTGTGGGTGACTCACTGCGATCTACCATTGAACATGTAACACGAACATTGTGTAACTTTTGATTGGGGTGCATGGTAACGGTTACCTGAAACGAACAATTCGTTCAAGATAAGTCGTACCTGCCTCCTTTAGTCTGAGGGAGTCAAACTCAGCACTTGCATCCACAGCTACAGACAAACATGTAGCATTCAGCAATCACACTCCTCCTTGTGCACGTATTAATAATTATGGCTGTGAATTACAACCACAACCTACCCAACCCCTACCCACAAAAATGTTGGTTGGTTCGTAACAAGGAAAATTTTGGCGCCTCTCGAATACTATTTTAGCCCCTTCTTGTACATGATCGTAAAAACTTAATTTCTCCCACCGAAGTTTCAAGCGATATTGTGGTATATAGCTTACCCTGAACATTTCTGATGAGCGTTAGGACAGTTGGTGTTAGTGTTTGTTGGTATTCGTGTAGTAGACAGACGTACATGGTTTCAACACATACCTTGACGGAGGAGGATGGAGAGGGAACAGAGGCGGAAGATGACGCGGGATGGAGAGAGGCGAGAGAGAGAGAGAGAGGGGAGAGAGGAGAGAGGAGAGAGAGGGGAAACCAAAATGGGTGACATGAACACAGACACAAGGAACAACTAAATAAACCGCTACTTAAGATCGAGAGAATGAGAGAGAGAGGGAGAGGGAGAGAGGGAGAAATGGATAAAAGAAAGGGTACTCAAAATGGTAAGGCTTACTCGAAGGGAATACTGATGCACTTCACCGGTTTTCTCCTGAGCTGAACGACCACAATATATTTCATCACAATTCATACTCCACCAGGAATAAAATTAATGGTGAATATACTCACCAAATTCCTCCGCATCATCTTCCCAGTTCTGTAGCTCCTAAAAATAGTAACAGTTACTATTTATAGCCACGGGGGTAATGATTACATCATTATTGAGAGGACTACCTGTTGAGAGAGTGGCATGTAGTGACAGACTAGTCTTTGTAGAATAGTCTGACAGGTCGACGCCTTGAAAAAAGCCAGTTTAGCCTGCTGTGCGTCCATTACTTGGGGAGGTGGGACAGCTAATAGTGAAGGAGGAGGGGGAATGAAAAGGGAAGGGGGAGAAAGGAGGGAAAGGAGGGAGGGAGAAGAGGGGAAGGAGGGCGAGAGCGAGAGACAGGGGGAAGAATGGTACGTACATCGCTCAGTCTTAGCAATTAGCATGCCCAGTGGTATGTTGCATCATATTACATAAACATCATGTTGCATCGTCAAGGAAACCTGGACCACAGATAAGAGTCAAGAAACCCCGGAATAGAGATTCTGAAATGGAACGCGACAGGGCTCTAAGTGCGGTCATAAGTAGACGAGAGAGAAGTAAAGAGACAGGTCTGAAAATCAGGTGATGGAGAGAAACGATCTCATTAGCCGTGGTTCCGAGATCACCTGGGGGACGCTGCATTCCCAATACCTACAACCATTGCTAGAATAACACTCTAATTACTGATTAGTCAATGACAGGCTTCCGGAATAAGGGCTACCATGCTTGAAATAATTAGCAAGAAGGGAGCTCTTTGGAAATGCATTTTATGGACACTGTATATTATTATACCTTCTGTATATTTATTAATACTGTCACATAATGGTATATACACTATGGGTAAAAATGTGTGAAAATTTTTTCTCGCTTAGTAGAGTTTTGTGTAATGGTGCAGAAGAAAAGGTATGCAATACCTATCATACCTATACATTAAACTTTTTACGAGACTGTTGTGGTGTGCATATATGTTTTATAGCACGAAGTGTTATACGTACACTCGGATAGTTGCAGGCTGGTCGGCAGGTTATAGTCTTCGCACTTTATGATCTGTTTGAGAAGATTCATGGCCTGTATGATGAACCTTTCGTACAGCTGCCCTGGAAGACAACACACACGGAGAGAGAGAGTGTGTGTGGTGAGAGAGAGAGAGAGAGAGAGAGAGAGAGGAGAGAGAGAAGAGAAGACGGAGAGAGGAGAGAGATGAGAGGACGAGGAGCAGAGAAGAGCAGAGAGAGAGAGAGCAGAAGCAGAGAGAGAGAGAGAACGATTTCGTTTCACATTCAGAGCTTTCGTATATTATGTGTACATACCTTCGTCCCTTGGCTCTACAATGGTGGTGTACACCAGCTGAAGTGTCGGGGTCAAGAATGAAACATACCCTATCGGATGGTGACTCTGTACTTCTTGAAGCTGAGGGTAAACAAATCTGAGCATTCTCGGAAAATTTAAACAGGCTTTTTTTTACAGTTTTCATCATTAGTGTAATGTTCTTCTCCAGTGAATTTGCAGTTGCGTGTTCTTGCGAGAGCTGAGACCCTGAATCAGAGGAGATCATGTGAGAGTCATGTGACAGGTTGGGGTGGATCAGGTGAGCTCTCACTCACTGAGTTCCAAAAACACCGGTACACGATCGAGAACTTGGTGTAGGAATTGCTGGTGCAAAACAGACAGATTAACAGGACATAAACAGGGCTAATCCACAGGCATTGGATGCACGCAACACACCAGTGCTTCGAGAACCCCGTGGAATTTTGGGAACCCGTACACCATCATCTGCCGCACAACTGTAGAGGTATATACAGACGGACAGGCACCAGAGGATGACAGGTGGATAAACAAATATAACAGGTATCGTACAAGATATACATGAGGAATACATGAAAACGAGAACGGCACCGTCTAGCCACAAGTCGTACCATTAGCGGCAGAAATTACATAGTCGGTGTAGCCCACCTGTAGGAAGTTGTAGATATCATGTACCTGTCTACAGAAACCACGAGAAATGAACATAAGGTACAAGGTGCTAAAGGGAGCCAGCAGGCTAGGGGGGAAGTTCGTAGCCTAGGGGACAACAAGCTTCATTCCCATGCAGCTCAAGCTACCGTGTCAATGTGAACAGGGTTGTAATTACTCCCAGCTATTGAGGTCACCGAGTTTTTCTGCCCCATCGGCATCTCCATTAGGGAGGTTCCGCAAACAGCCTCTACAGACATGATATCCGTACATCGATTATGTGACAAACTGATTGTACTAGTTTTGATGTAGGACGGCACCTACTTTTGAGGCATGTTCGAGACAGTTCCAGAGGAGCCAGAGCTAGCTCGAACCCCTCCTTCCCCAGACCAGCCAGACTCTCCTGCAGGTAGCTGGTCCACAGCTTGGCCAGATAGACAAAGAGGCTCTGCGTGATCTCGAAGAAGGCTTTTCGCTGGGGCATGAGCCGCCGTGTGGCGAGCGACTTGACGACATGTTTCATGGTACCCAGACTGCACTTCTGAAGTAGAGAGTTTGAACTCTGAACACCCTGCACGTATATACATATAACAACAATTATGTGTTTTATGGTGGTGATATGAGTCTGGTAGTTCGTTACTTTAGTGAGGAGAGGAATAAGTTCGGACCAGTTTTCGGGACAGTCCAGACGAGCAATCCGGGCCACCAAGACAGCTAACTGGGACGATACCTGCAGAAGAAGAAGTTAGTGTTGCCGTTCGTATGAACTAAACTATGTGGATGCCATGCATTTTTGAAAGGTAAACTCAGTAGCATGACCTCATCGAACTGTTTACATGTATCCATAATAATGCACAAGTGGCCAAAGTAGAACACAGTATAAAGTACAGAAATTCACCAAACCAGACAAACAGGTATAAAACGGGTAAATTTGCATTGTTATGGTACTAAGTTGACATATTTGACGACACAACATAAACAGCAATCGATGTTGAAAACACATGTTCTACATCCAATAGACATGCTTGGAATGTAGCCAAACACACAACAAGAATGCGAAGAAGCTCGAAAGCCCACAAGTGGCCAATAATAGCCGCACCTGCTGAACTGGCTCTTCTATACATTGCAACAGAGTGGTTCGTACCACAGCTTTTTCTTCTTCGGTGATGCCACTATATATATGGAGAGGAAGGGGGAGAGGAGGGAGGGATGAGGGTGAGGGTTAATCTGCCTACTTGGGAGCCCCAGGTCTCCAGTATCTTTCAACTCCGTTCTTTATGTAGGTGATTGCCATCCATCTCACGCTAGGATCCAAGCCCCTTTCACCTATCACAAACTAAAAGGAAATAGGGGGAAAAGGCGAAGTGGATGGATGTAAGAAGTTGAGGGAAGGGGGGGTATAATGAGCACGGTAATCAACGCATACAAACTTTACTGCTAACCGTTTGCAGTACAGAACAACTATAATATATCGCTGGACACATGTTGTGACCCTGTAAACTATACAACATTGTCCAACGCAAGTTGTACATGAGATTTATACATGATTCACGAGTGAAAGGAGAAAACACGTTTGTGCAGGTACTACGAGCATGTGCCTGCTGCACACGCAAAGCAGCAGCATCATGCTCGTACGTACAGCGTTGCGTGTGGCCCAGATATTACAACAGAGCTCATGCCAAAACATAGCCTGTTGGAATGTGCAGAGAGAGGATGCACAGTCATCAAGCCAGTGAGCTTGCAGTCATATTGTCTGGTCTAAACTCCGCGACTGTGAATATATCACTTCTCTCACTGCCTGGCGCCCAGAGCCAAGCCATGAATACACGATTGCTCTTACACCATAGGTTGAGTCTATACTGGGGCAAACTCACGGATAAAGCCGTGTAGAATCCCGGCTCTTTCTCCCACGCCTTTAACTGTTGTTCGCCAACCTTCAGCACGCTAGGATCCTGACTGCAAGCACACTGCAGCGCCTCAAACACCCTAGACCTAGCGTTCGCGCCACCCGACATGCTTCTTTGTACACACTCTAATTAGAGCGCCCTGGCCACGCCTACTGACTAATTATGCACAGACGGTGTGTATAAAATGACGGGAATTTTAGCGAAGAGCGAAGTATCGGGTCTCGTATCCGTCTGAAGAGGAGACGAAGGGATCGAAAATGTCCCGTCAGTTAGTCGTTCACCGGCCTTCCACCGTCACGAAGGCCTGGAGACGCCGAAACCTCTCCCTGTGTGCGTGTATCGCCTTCGTCGTGTGCTCCGTGTATCCGGTTTCAGGTCAAGACCAGAGATTAGGTGAGTTTCTCTTCTTTCCACCAGATCCACGTTCTTTCCGCTACAATTCCGTCGTTCCCGCGTGCGTGAGACGCTCCGTTTCATTTCTCTCGTGAATAATGGTCACTATGTGCTGTGTTTTGGGGGCCTTTGTCCGTCGCTAGACTGGTTTGTGTGCACACACTGCGTTTTATGGCGGTCGCTGCGGGCACACTAATATTGTAGGGTTTTATCTATAATCACTCTGTGTGGTCATGTTTACATCATACACAGTGATGGATAGTTACACTGAGATCACAGCTCTGTACGATCATTGTATGACGGTGTTTAGCTAAAATTTTGAGGTTCTTTTTTGTACGAAAATAATACGTTTGAAGGTCCTTTCGTGTAAAATCTACATGTAGTATACTAACGTGTAAATCGTTACTTCCACAATTTTCCTCGTGATAGACGTGCGATTCCTTTGAGCTCATCTGCTAATCGTATTAATGCACCGTTTGGACATTCCTTAACTTGTCGTGAATGTTCCACTGCAACTGCTCATAGGCTGAAAGTTGGCGTCGATGTTCCTCGTTGCTATCGTTTGCCTCTCTCTGCTTGTGTGGTCCTCTCTGTGAGTGTGAGAACAGAACGATAAGCGATGAATTATTACAACGTTAAGTGATACTTGCATCACATGACGGTCTGCGCATCTTGCAGTGCGCTTATCTGTGAAACAAGGTACCAACGAACACTCTCCTCCCAGCTTTCAAATTATACACCTCAGAATAAAGAAAACACTAGAAAACTGGGTTGTTTGCGGTTTATAGTCACAGGATTGAAATGAACGTGGAGGTACGTCTTTTTCAGAGTGTCCGTTAAAATTTCCACTGTACATGATGTTACTCCAGGTAAACACGTGATTTTACGTTTACATAGAAAAATTGCGTGCGAGTTGAACATGGCATACCGACCACACGTGATACAGCTCAACGCTCTAACTACCACCGTTTGTATATCGTGTACGTACAATGCCTCATTGCTGTGGCGGCATCTAGCTCTAACTCCCCCTCCATACTTTTCATGTTATTTTGCACCAAAAAAATCCCACTGTCCACCAGTTTGTAGTGTGCCCATATTACCTCAGTTTCTCCTACTAATCGCCCTAATAATTATGTTTTCCCCACATGGAAGCCCTCCTTTTGCTTGCTCATATTCCCGCTTGCTCATATTCCTGCTTGCTCATATTCCTGCTTGCTCATGTTCCCACGTGCTCAAATTCCCGCTTGCTCGTATTCCCGCTTGCTCATATTCCTGCTTGCTCATATTCCTGCTTGCTCATATCCTGCTTCACCTCACTTTATTTGGGTGCCTGTACCAATCCATCCTGTGGAACTATTTTTTCCTCCGCTCAAATTTTGCTGCCCCTCACCTAATTGGTGTGTTGATTACAGCCTGTGATACAATCAATTCTGTTTCCTCCGCTCGGCAACGTGTCTCTCTCCCCACTCAAATTTTCCTGCCAAAGGATTATATATTAGAGGAGTAATAGTGTCAATTCACCGCGCAATTCACCGCGCAATTGAAACCCATCTCTTACCCCTCGCGTGATTAGTGTTTTGATTAGAGGAGCATCTCCTGTGTAAACGCGGCCCCTAAAGAGATCATTCTGTTGTGTAAACAATTAATTTTAAAGCTGGGTTTGACGGCAAACGGGTGTGGTATATGGCACTGTATATGGCACCTCCCTGAAGTTCCCCGAATATCCTGTGCCAAACTAAGACTCCGAGGTATACAACAAACGTGACACAGAGGGGTTTCTACAATGCCAGATCTCTCGTTTCAAGGTATGGATTACGAACATGATATTTAATCCAGCCACTTGTTATGAGGCTGTAATTGCTTAATTTCGCAGTCACCATATTAAGCATGTACATTAAATACTATAAACACAATCACAGAGAGGGTTGGATTGAGGCTGGAGAGATCCAAGTGGTAAATGATGCAATCAATAGTGTGTTTACATTGGGTTGATTATCTATCTTTACACTACCGCCACAATTCTATAGGTACACCACCACAACTTAGCAGCGTTTGGCACCAGCAGCTTATGGCTTACGTCATTAAGTGCACCTAGTTGTGTTAATTAATGTGACGCGTAGAGCCAAATTACCGACATTGATGGGTGGTGCAATACTTGGGGTCACTTTGAGCAACTTTTTCTTGGCCTCATCAGATGACGTCTGTTTGTACCAGGCATCTTCGTGTATACCCTCCCTGCTAACGTTTACTCTCATATTTCTTTAATGCTTAGCCTCAATTTGCACGACTTCACCACGAATCAGTGCTGGGAACAATTAATTAACCTCGCGTTTCGTGGCCGCATAAAAATGCCCACAAAATGGTAAATAGAAGCATTTTGTGATGTCATTCGCCCACAGAATTGGGGACTTTACGTGCTTCTTTCCCGGAATCTCGAGGTTATGAGAGGAAAAGTCACGTATTTCATTACCACGCGACTTAGTTGTGTAAAAACCTGTCCAAACAGTCGTAAATAGAAGCATTTTGCAGTTGCATTCGCCCACGAGTGTGGGTAATTAATTTACTTGTTTCTTTCCCGGAATATCGAGGGGGTAAGTTGAACTGCACTTTTAGTTAGTGCTCTCTTTGCCAAGTTATGGAAACGCTAGCCTGCGGCCTCATCAAAAGACGACATTATTTGTGATGCTGATCACACACAGGCTGTAATTCCAGGAACTCTGAGACTGTAAGTAGAAATATCGAATAACGTATTTCGGTTAGTGTCGGCTGGGTTTGCCAAGATGTAACCAGGTAAACAAGCCAGTGGACCATTTATCTTGTGTATGTATGTGTGATCTGATTAGCATAAGGGTGCTCAGGATGCACAGGATGCACGTAGGGGCTCACGGTTGGCACGGCGATGCAATAGTGGAACGGAAGGAATGCTTTAAATCTTTGTCGCGATGCAACACTGATTGGTTAGCTAATATAATTAGTATCAGCTATCAGGACGTTATTGGTTGAATTTTTGCTTGGGTTAGAACAATCTAAGTAGCAAATCAGAACCTTTTGTTCTTTAATCAGCTCTTGAAAGTCGATACTGCTCAAGTCCGCTTGATTGGAAAGGTACGAAATGCATGGAATCCCAGGTCCCTTCTGAGGGAGAAAGACATGTATTGTATCACATGGTCTAATACCTTTATACAGTAGGGAGGGAGAAAGACATGTATTGTATCACATGGTCTAATACAGTAGGGAGGGAGAAAGACATCACATGGTCTAATACCTTTATACAGTAGGGAGGGAGAAAGACATGTATTGTATCACATGGTCTAATACAGTAGGGAGGGAGAAAGACATGTATTGTATCACATGGTCTAATACAGTAGGGAGGGAGAAAGACATGTATTGTATCACATGGTCTAATACCTTTATACAGTAGGGAGGGAGAAAGCTCGTGGAAAGTATATTTATAGCATACTAGCCACGGAGAATAGAAAAGAAAGAAAACCAGAAGTCACCCTCCACCCCCCATCCTCCACCCAAGTACATACACAGACACAAACAACACAGTTACACACAACAAGGTAGGACACCAGGTGCCCAGCCTTGAGAACTGGGGCGGTGGGTTAAAGAGTCTTTTATGGCATGCCAACTGTACGTGATAGGAATACCTTTGGGACATGCACTGTGGTGATAGATGTCGGTTTGTGAAAGAGATGCCCCTGGGGGTTCAGCCAAAACAGACTGAGCAGATTATATATATAATTTCTACCAGATGCTTTGCCATAGTAGAACATTGCAAATCTCAAAACCTTCTGTTCTCTTGAAAGTGGATACTGCTCATGTCTGCTAGGCATGAAATGCCAAGAATCCTTCACCTGTCTGTGTGAAGGGAACTTAAAGGACCTCTATCACTGGTGTACATTAATAGTCTGTCTGAGTGAGAGGTGCCCTTGGGGCAGTGGGTGATTATCTGACCAGTGAGCCGGAACTAAGCAAGGGGATGGCCTGCTGCTGGCATGTCTAACGTGTATACCTCTGCCAGACACCCCTTCCCACTCTCTCGCTCTCTCACGATGAATGCTAATGTGGAAAGTCCCACTCAGTGCTAATGCGGAAAGGCTCAAACGAGGGTTGATTTGTGTGACGATTTGTGTGACGTAACCGCCACACTGGACATGTATCTATAATATTAACAAACCAGTCATGCTGCGGTAGGGCTACACTTAATGTTACTTTGAGGCAATGCGGTGCTTCGGATGTTTTGTCTGTCAGAGGCGGTGAATTATCCCTTGGGGCATAAAGCTGCTAGCCATTATTCTGGGCTTTGTTGCACAAAGACTTTGCTGTTTAACTGACCGTACAACGCCCGTTGTATCTGTTGGAGTCAGGTTGGCTGGCCTGTAATGGGACACAGGGGAAATTTGTACTAGACCGATATCACCGTGTCGTCTAGTAGCGAGCCCTGCCTTGTTATTCCTTTTCCAGTGAGTGACACTTGTAACTGAACACGTGTTTCGGTGTACTTTCTACACACAAACGGTACACATTTTACAATTTCGCCAGTTTCCCAAAAATGCAAGCTTGCCAAGCAACCACCGTGTATAATTTCCTGGGGGGAGTTTACGTCCAAGAATAATTATCTGTAAATCTTTTGCATTTGGTCGCTGCATGCACATGAGGTTCAGATCGTGCTATAAATACCATCAACGACTTTCTAAAAATAGACTACCCAACTGTTTACATTGATCTGCTCTACATGAAATATTAACAGCTTTTGGGCTACGAAAAACTATGCTGAGGATTTGACCTGTAGGCAGCCAAATTCACCAGTGGTATGCGTGGGGTGTAGAATGTGTAGTAGAACGGTGCATTTTTGATTCAATTTACACGTATCCCCATTGCAAACCACATAGCTGCTCTGCTCACGTGATTTTTATTTGCGCTCTACAAGGCATTCCTCTCGGGCACTAAAACACCTGTTGTTGACACATTACCGCAATTTGCTCGAAGCTTTTGTTCAATTACATTCCATTTATGTCAGTATTACGGTCAGATTTACGCCCATTTATGTCAGTATAACCATCAGACAGCGCCCGGTGAAGTGCACGTAACTGATAGCCTACATTTTTCCCCGCCATAGAAGTGGCCAATAAGGTTTCCTCATTTGTTGGACGTTTAGAACACGGGGGGGCAATATTGGGATATATACATAACTTGAATTCCACAAGTATTTTACTATCTAAATCGTTCATAAATTTCTTCCTCTCCCCTTCTCTCTCTGTCTGTCTTTGTTTCTGGCCAACCTACCCACAGCCACATATTATGGAGCTTACCAAAGAATAAAGCCATCGTCCTCAGATTCAGGACTAAACGTAGCACTAGACTTCAAGACTTCTTCTTCTCCAAATGGGCTTCTTTTGGCCGTTCGACTCGACAGAGACGGCAGTAATGCTGGGTACTTAGGGATAGGGTTCGTGGATAGACACCTAGTCGTACTTCTGTCAGGCAACACCGACAGTGTTGATAACACAACCACTGAGTTTGCCCTGCAGAGAGATGCGTGGTATGCCCTCTCTCTACGCATTATAGAGACACACATCACAGTGAGTTTTAGAAACGGGAGTGACTTTTTGTTTTCTTCGTCTCTTGCTCTTTCTTCGCCATTCAGTGTCCGAGACGTGTTTCTGGGCGGAGCAAACAGCTTCTTTTCGCGTGCATTCGCAACGTTGGAGATTACCGAGTATTTTGTCGGTTGTCTAGCAAACTTTAGTGTCAATCAAAGAGACATAGATTTCGCCCCAAAATTGGAAGGTTATGGAATGCAGTACGGGTGCTGTCAAAATCCAGAACCAATTGCGTGGAGCTTTGTGCCTGGGCAGCATAATGCGCTTGTCTTCGAGTCTCGCTTGTCTCATTCACGTTTCCAAACCAATAAACTCGTTTTTTCGTACTTCATCGAACCTGAGCACGATGGAATGATAGTCTATTCACACGACGAGGATATAAACTTTGCTGTTGCAGTCGAACTTCTCAACGGATCGATACTCATCCACATGTCAAATGAGGTCGACATTTTGAACCCTTACTTTCTAGCTTGTGATGGGACCATTGTCAATGGCTGGAGACACGAGGTGGAGATCTCCATGGGGCAAGACCGCCTTGAGTGTGTCGTTGATGGAAGCAAGACGCACCTGAACGTAACCCTGACTCGCTTCCCGGCAGACACTCTCGAGTATCATATCGGCAGTGGAAACGTCTCCACATCGTCCACCATTCTGCACATTTTCCAGTTGCACCTCCGTACCATTGCGACCGACGGGATGTTCCCCTCGTTCGGCGGGTTGCTGCAAAAGTTCCAGTTGAACGGACTCGAAGTCTCACCCTCAGTCCTACCACCCAATCCTCCTCTTCTCTCCACGGCGTGTCCCCAGATGGTTGACCTTCCACCTACCTGTCAGCAATTCCAAGAATTTTCATTGGCACAGTTGGCTCAAGTGTCAGTTGTCCCTTCGACTATTCGTCTGGATGAGAATGGCACCGTGCTTCTAAGAGACAGTGACCTATCTCTGTATGTGCCTGAGAGCATGGATAGACCAGGAGCCCAAGAAGAGGTCAGGCGTTCAATGAGGTTCAGTGTGGATTCCTACCCAATCCACGGAGTGCTGGTAAACACATCCAGTCCGGACCAACAGATTGTGCAGTTCAGCTATTCTCACTTGCGGAGTAATTCAGTTGCCTATTACCACAATGGTGAAGAGGAGTCCGCTGACTCTATTAGTCTTGTGGTCACCTCCATTTGCTCACCTGTGATCAAAATGAGCATCACTGTACTTTTCTCCGTTCGATTGACAAACGATCCTCCAGTGGTAAAGCAGCTGGGCACGTTAGCTATTGCTGTGGGAACCCGCATGGTTATCTCGCCCAATGTCATCTCCGTGGAGGATGAAGAGTCGCCAAGCCTCACAAGCATTTGGTTCCGTGTTAAGAGCATTCTGGTTGACATGTGTGGCACATGCAGCCCTGCAGGTCGCGTGGAGAGGACCACCTCTCCTGGCCTTAACTCCACCCACTTCAATCAGATGGAGATAAATAACGGAAATCTGTGGTTTCAACATTTCAGGCAGTTTGGAACAGAACCAATCACCATTAGCCTGTCAGTGTCTGACAGTGTGGGTGTATCGGTAGGGATTGAGATTCCTGTGGTGCCGTACATTGGCAATGTGACTCTGGTTCGAAATGAACCTCTCTACATAGTTGAGGGAAGGTGTGCCTACATCACTGCAGAGCACCTCAGAGCTGACACCAACTTCAACGATCAGAACCCGATTCTCCAGTACAGCATTATCAGTGCACCGGGACACGGGCGTCTGGATGTTTTGGATCAGGGGCACTGGCGTCCAGCTCTCGAAGGAAACGTTGTCTTTGAAGGTTTCACCCAAGAGGACGTTAACTTGAACCGTGTTCGTTACTGCCACAGCAACAACTCGCGGGAAACTGACTCGTTTCCGTTTCAGCTGCACAGCACTCTTCTACCTGGAGGAAGCGGCACCTTCACCATCCATGTATCTGCCTATGCCGACTTGCTTAAGCCTAACATTTCCTTGACAACCACGCCAGTTTCTCTCATAGAGGGGGGCCAAGTTTTGTTTTCCGAGAGCACACTCGCTGTCTCTCTGGTTCAAAGTGTTAGTCCACCCTGGTCTCAAGAGATGCTGCAGATTGATAGTTTGGGCATATTTTTTCACCTCGAACGAGCCCTCCCCTCGTTTGGAAAGATTTACATCAACGGTGAAAACCTGATGGGAACTGGTTTCAGTCTTGCTCAACTCGCTCAAGGTGTGGTGGAGTACCGCCACGATAACTCTGAAAATCACCGAGTCCTTTTGCAACTCAGTGTTGAAGCAGTGAATGCAGAGAATCTTCCGATCCAATATCCTAATCTTCCACCACTCACCAATCTCTCTGTCATCATTACACCCGTCAATGACCACGACCCCATGGTCGCAACGTCTAATATTACGGTGGCCGAGGGTGGTTTTGTCACTTTAACCCCTCGTATCCTGAATATCGTAGACGAGGACCGTCCTCCGGAGAACATCAGTGTTTCAGTACTCAACCAAGACTTGGAGCACGGCTTCTTTGCACTCAGTGATACGGCGACTCCAATCACACAGTTTACTGCCAGTCAAATACAGGAAGAAACTGTTTATTTTCACCATATGCTCAATGCATCTCTCCCACCAACTCACATTGTTACAATCTTAGTTTCAGATGGAATGAGATCTTCTCGAAAGGTAAGGAGAAAACAATTTCGTGTGCATTCTCTGGTTTTATCACTTATTTTCTCCTTCTCTGCAGGAAATAGAAATTAATGTCCAGTCGCTGGAAATAGACACAAGTGGGGTACCGGTGGAAGCCTGCATTGCGGAGTTGGATGCAATTTCCGATTCGCTGACCACTCAGGTAATGCAAGGTCCCTTCATTTCAATAGAGATTCGTGACGTGCATGGAACAGATATCAACCGTCTTCAGAATATGGTGCTCAGAGTGGCACAACAACCTGTACACGGAGACTTGTTGCTGAGCGGTACAAGTCTCAGTGTATTCACTCTCAACGATCTCGGTAATCAGCTGGTGACATATCGTTTTAGAAACCGCACGAATCACGTTTATACCGATAGTGTCACTATTGAAGTACGCTATGGACATAGTCAACCAGCTTTCATGAGTCTAAACATTTGCATTAATCCCGTTCCTGCACCAAATCTGAGCAACGTGCTCTTAAGATCTATCAACCTGACGAACTCGTCTCCCCGGGTCCTCATAGACAACAGTACAGTTCAGGCTGTTGATACTCGTGGGGAGGGAGGAGAAGCAATAGTCTACTCCATCACCCACCCTCCAAGGTGGGGAAAGGTTGTGGATGAAAACGACACAAATCTGACAAACTTTACACAAGCAGACGTTGATCAGAGTCTGGTCTCCTATTTTCACGCTAACCAGTCAAGCTCCACGCTCAGGGACTACTTCATCTTTCAACTGTGCACCGCGTACGTCTGTGATGGCAAGTTCAACATCACGGTCGCCTTTTCCGTGACAAGTCTCACTGTCTTTAACAGACCCTTGAATGTAACTGAGAATGAAATGGTCACTATCGGCAGGAACAACCTGGACGCAATAGCCCCCGAGGGTGGAGTCACATTTCACATTCGCAGGGCGCCAACAAAGGGGTATCTAATCCTCGATAATGGTGGAATACAGTATCCCAACCCTCCCTTCTTTGATGTGCAGCATATTGCCAGTGGATCAGTGTTGTATCAGCACGATGGATCAGAGAGTATAAAGGATAGTTTTGCTTTCACTGTGACTACATCCCACTCTGATGAGCGAGTGTTGGACACGTTTCGAATCACGATCATTCCAGTGAATGACAACCCTCCCTTGCTCTCACGTAAGGTGTTCAGCATGATCGCAAGGACCACCAGGAACATAACAACCGAAGATCTCCGGGCCTATGATGATGACAGTGACATACGGTCTGAATTGCTTCGCTACGTGGTGACAGTAGAACCGTTCTATGGTTGTATCCACTACCGCAACAGCAGTGAAAAACTTGAACAGTGGTCGGAGATGGACGTCAGAAGCAATAGACTTGCCTATACGCACACTGCCCTGGATCGCGTCGATTACGGTGCCACTGATCTTATTGGTGTGGATCTCTTTGACCAGGACAGAAAAGAGACCTACATAATACGGATTAACATATACGAAATCGAGTTAAGAGTCTCTGACAATGACATTACCGTCTCTGAAGGCGGAGACGGGGTCATCGATGAAATGTACCTCTCTGCAGAAGCAGTGGGAGATGAGAGTGTAACAGACACTGACCTCAAGTTTCACCTCACCACTCCTCCAAGAAACGGCAAAATTTTACTGAACGGGAATCCCGTGACCAACTTACCCAGGCAGACCTGTCTGGTCCCGGTCTAGTCTACCGTCACAACCATTCCAATACTATCTCGGATAGCTTTGATTATACAGTCTCGATAACTCAGCACAGAGCAGTCAAAAGTGGTACTTTCACAATTACAGTTAAACCCGTGGATGATGACCCTCCAACACTCGTTTTTCTACGTCAACCTCTGTTTGTTGTTGAGGGCAGCGAGATTGGGATTGTCACGGAGCATCTACAGGTTTTCGATTTTGATACAAACATGCAACTCCCTACGCAGATAAACCGGATTGAATTCCAGATCATCGCCCAGCCGAACCACGGAGACGTCCTGCGTAGTCAGGGTGTAACCAGCAGTGGATTCAAAAAGACGGAAGTATTCACCCTCTACGAGGTAATCCATCACTCGGTCAAATACATAAGCCACCCTGTGGACGAACGAAGCGAGATTGTACACTGGTCCGACTCGTTTCTTGTCAACCTCACCGACGGTAAAAACACGCAAGAGACCCCTTACAACTTTACCTTTGTGATTCTACCAAATATCGTGTCGATCAGGGCGAGGTCGTTTCAAGTTGCCGAGGGAGAAGATGTTATTCTTCCAGCAGGCACTATAGAGGTTCTTCATCCTTACCTGAACACCCAGCTCGGTTTCATCGTCATCAATGAGCAACCAAGTAATGGAACCTTTGTAAATGTCGCATCCGGCGAAGAGAACATCTCTAATTTCACTACAGCTGACCTGAAAGCTGGGCATATAGAGTACCACCACAATGATGCCGAGAAGGAGAAGGACAGAGTAAAGTTAACATATGAAGCCCATCAACATGTCTATCCCGAAAACCAAACTCAACCGGGAAGTTTTCCCGAGGGTTTTATGCGCACCAGTGACGTGGTGACACTGGATATCAACATAATCACCAAAAATGACCGTGGGCCAGAAATACGCTCAGGGAATGAAAGCACGCTCGTGATGTGGGCGGAGGACTGCGCCTTTCTCTCAGTGCAACATCTCGATGTAGTGGATCTCGACACTCCAAACAGCAAGCTGATTTACACTTTCAATTTCACCTCGATCGACGCGTACATTTCCCACATTAACGAATCCAAGAGCATTGAGGTCCACACCTTCACACAGGAAGACGTGGTGAACAGCCTCATAAAGCTATTCCATCAGAGTGGCGAGACAGGGGTAATGCATTATACGGTGACAGATGGCGATTTCTCGGCCTCTGGAAAGCTCCTCATTGAAACACACCGACTTGAAATTGTGGTGCTACGGAACAATCCTTTGATAGTCCCATTCATTGGAATGGTAGCCATAACATCTAATGAGCTGGAAGTGGGCACTAGTGATGTAAATACAAGCATATCACGGTGCTTTTTCAATGAAGCGGTCGAGTATCAGTTTGAGGCGGACTATGGCATCATTGTCGTTAACGGAACGACTAATGCCACATCTTTCACTGATGATGATGTCAAAAGGGGGCGTGTGTACTATCAACACACAAAGCCGGAAATTTGGGAGTCACTCGAGACATTGAAACTGAAGGCTAAGGCAATGCTCACCCACGTGAAAGAGTTTGAATTGGAAATAACGATTGATCTCCCGTCCGAACCCAACAGCCCACTAGCCGTGCACAAATCTCTGGCTGTGATAGAGGGGGGTCGTGCATGCCTCAACGAAAGCATCCTTGATGCCAGAAACATCCGCTACAATGCTACATACGATACTGTCAACCACACACTCACCTCCTGGTTCGTTTTCTATTACTCCGAAGACTCACACGGAGAAATTTTGCTGGAGGGTAGACGGCCGCCAGGGACCCCACCGAGGGTATCCCAAGATCAGATTGCTAACGGTTCAGTGTGCTACCAGAACAATGGAGACGAGAACACCAGGGATCTGCTGAAATTTTCAGTCCTCATCGAAGACAACGATAGTGGTCTTTGGGGATACAGGCTTAACCTCATCCTTAACGTCTCAGTGACATTGATCAACGACGAGGCCCCGATTGTAGTTAGCTCCACTCTAATGATGCCGGTTGTGGAAGGATTTTCGGTGCCTGTTACAAATGATTCCCTTTCATTGGTTGACGAGGACAACCCTGCCTCAGATCTTGTCTTTACCGTCGTCGATCTACCTCCAGGGGGACACCTGTTACTAGACGGAGATCACATGCTCCAAAAACAGAGCACCTTCACCCAGGTAATGGTTAATGAAGGAAGGTTGAGATTTGGAGCGCAGGATATCGGCGAGTGGACCGCACTCCTCTCGTTCACAGATGGAACTTTCACTAACGTTACCAATTTTACTGTACTCATCAAAGAGCACTTTGTCAAAGTGGTGGGGACCAATGTGTTGAGATATTCTCAGAATGAAAACGGAGCCCACCTGACATCGAAGCATATTGTGACGGAAACAAATGGACAATCAAATGAAACGGTCTACTTTCTCGTCGAAGCTCCCGTAAACGGAGACCTGAAGGGGCTAAGAGAGGGTCAGTTCTTCACTCAGAGTGACCTGCTGGATGAGAAAGTGTCGTACGTCCCAACAAATTTCAGTGCTCATTCCGATTCATTCAAAATGAATGTGAGAAACCGTGAGGCTGAAAACAGCACCGTCGCGATAGACGTCAGGGTGGACGTATGGGGACAGGTGAAGCAGAATATCGAACTGAACTTTGATTCCATGGCCGAAGGCGACTTGTCCCTACCTCTCCCCAAGAATATCCTTCAGTTGACAGACCTGCAGTTCTTCATTCAACGGCCTCCCGTCATTCACGTCATGCAGCAGCCCAAGCTGGGATTTCTCGAGGTGAAAGTTTCCACGACTTCTCGAAAACGGCGGGCAACGTCACCCACACCCTCCGATAAGTTCTTCTACAATTTTCTCGACTACAACTGGGTGTACTACACGTGGAACGCCTCAAATGTGACACTAGAGAATCCCAGCGAAGAAGGTGTGCATGATTCTTTCTCTATTCTTGTGGAGGGATACGAAGGTATTCAACCGGGGGAAGCAAATATTACCCTCTACATTAAGAATCCACCAGTGCCTGTAGATTACCCACTGCCACCCACGGATGGGCAACCGTCACCATCAGATTCTCCTACTGTCTACACGGCCTTTGTGGAAGACGGCAACGGCGGGTTCCCGATCTATGCCCTCGTTCCCATCGTGGGAGTGTTTGTCATTCTTCTCCTGATCATTTCGGTTGTGATTGTCTTCTGCGTAACGCAGCAGGGCCGAATTCGCAAGCGTTTGCAGCCGAAATTAATGCCCCGGCACCAGCCACTGACAAGGCCCCAAATGAACAGTTTTCCTATGCAGCCGTCGTCCAATATCTACAGTGTAGAGTCCTCTACAGCCACACACAGAGAGGCAATGACAAGTTTCAATGGAATGACAGAGTACCGAGAGTCCCACTCCCCCATATCACACCACAGTCCGCTCGCTCGCTACAGTCCTCTCGTGTCGCACCCACCCAGTTCCGCCGTTTTTCCATCAGAGAGGTACCATCACCACCGGCACATGATTCCTAGACCGCGCAGCCGGCGAAGCAACGTCTCTGTGAGCTACTCCCACCGGCCCCTGTCGGAAGTCACGCTGGAAGAACTTCCGAGAAGTCACCACCACACCTTCTCGCCCGCTATGATGGGTGTCCCCAATCCCCTCAGACCTACAACCAGGAGCTCGAGTGTGTACGAAGCCGGGGAAGAGGAGAGCGGGTACCTGTCCACACCAAACCCATCTATCGCTGCCGGCGACGAGCCAGTTCGACTAGTCCTCAGAAGACCTGCTGTAGAGGAGGTTTCACCACTCCCGCGAGATGTCAGTGGTAATCCCGAAGACGTCAGTGGTGATCCCGAAGACGTCAATGGTGATCCCGAAGACGTAGAAGAACGTGAAGATGAAAGTTGCGAGCAACAGCTACAAGACGAGACAGTCGGTGGAGCAGTGGATCATATTCAAGAGAGGGGAGCTTCTACTACTGATCTTGCTACTGACCACCAAGATAACAGCATCTCACGATCTACTACAACACCAGTTCCTCCAGACCAGGGGGAAACTCCCGCCCAAGGTGAGGAACTTGAATTCCCTGATGACGAGGAGAACATTGGACACCATTCAAACGATGCTCGTGCGGTCGGCACACCCCCGGCAGACCCAAATCTTCCCCTACTTCCCGAGAGTCGACCAGTCAGTTCGGCAGCTTCTGTGACTGACGGCAGAAACAGCCACGCCCCCTCTCCTTCAGACCTTCAAACTCTCTTCAGAACCCACAACCCCATTCTCAAACGCACCGAATATTGGGTATGACCACTGCATTATACATACAGATTTAGTTTATACAGAGTCAGCCGTTCATTCAGATGGTGTACTTTTCTTTGTCATTTCTTTGTCATTTCCTCCATGTCGCTAAAAAGATCTTAATTTTTATCAGTATCAATTCAAATGGTTGATGTTTGTATCAAAAAATTTATGTATTATGCGAAATCATAACCATTATTATCCCCTAGTAAGTATGGTGACACAGTTGTGATGCGATAGTAATAAAAAGACCCGTAAGACTGGAAACAGTGACTGATGTGAGGACATCAGGCATGTTACCAATCCCTGTATAACTACCTCTTGAGGTGACTGTAAAAAATACCAACGAAATTGATGCGACATAGAAACAGTTTGTCAGGACTACAGTCTGAGTTGCGTCTGCCACAATATTATAAACTGCCCCCATCAAAATCGACCACAGAGTTTGGAGAACGAACCAGTGAACTTTCACTGGAGATTCACTTACTTCCCTCCAAAGGAGCCGCCGGGTGCTCCATGAAAGGAGCAGGAGGAGTCCGAAATATCCACTCTGAAAGATATTGTGTGACCACAATCTGTGGAGGTGATCATGGACCAATGGGTACAAAGGGTCTTCGGATGTCAGTTGGATCTGGACGACAACTGCGCTTAGATGCATACCGACCCCAGCAGTCCACGTGCTAGCGAGGACTAGGAACAGCACTCTCATTAGCCGGTGCCGCCAGCCTGGAACCACGCCATGTTTTGTGGTTTGGGGCTTGTTCTCGCTGTCGCCAGAAGACAATCTTTTTACACGATCTTGTAGATGCAATGACCGCTCGCAGCCGCCGTCGGCAGAACAGTTGGTAAGACTCAAAAGTGAGTCGGCACACAGGACCAGTAAAGCCCCCAGAGGCAGGGACAAAAGCTCGGAGAATGGGACGGAGAACACCGAAGGAACCCTGGCGTCTAGCAGTGGTAGGGATATCTGCACCAGCCACAGTACGTTGATAGACACCAACCAGCGAATTCCTGATCTGAACGCCATTATCCGCCGCCGTTGCGCCTTCTAGTATATGTCATACATATTATGATCACAATATAACTTGGAAACGCATCAATTATGCTGGGGAATGTTTTTCCTGGGTAGTGTGGCAATTCTGTCCCTAACTAGCAGACTAATTTTCCCTTGTGGGTAACTCTTCAGCTTCTGCAGTGCCTCTCTGTGTGTGAGGGACTCAAAAGAGTCGTTGTTCACTTCGATTATGACATCACCGGGAAAAATTTTGCCGCTCTTGTGAGCCACCCCCCCAGGGAAGACCTCTCTCACAATGATGGGCAAATTTTCGTCTGTGCCTCCCTTGAGATTCATTCCGAGTCCAGTGGGCCCCTTATGGAGCTCCACGATTTTTATCCCTTCAGTGGATTTTAGTTTCCGGGGCATTGTGGCTGGTTTTGACCTTTCTTCGTCATCTTGGCTCAGTGAGAGTCGTCGCGAAGGGCGCTTTAGGGTGTTTCCAGGAGCACGTATATTGGGAGGGGTGGGTGGGATTACTGGGGAGGGTGGTTCGTTGGAGTTTTCCCCAGAGCTCTGTCGGGACTGCAACTGTGACTGGAACGGTGAAGGTGCCTGGCTTCGCTGGCCAATCCGCTGCGCCACCTCCAGCTTCACGTATGCTCCACTCTCCTTGAGAATTTGAAGGGCCTCTTTGTTGGTGAGACCTGCGAGAGGCTTATCATTGACTGAAACCAGCCGATCCCCTCGTTTTATACGACCATCTTTGAAGACCAGTCCATCTGCGATAACTTTTTTAACCTGTATAAAATGTGCCAGTAATATCACCAACAATGGTGACAATAAACTCACATGCACTTCCTGCAGTCTGGGATTATCAACTCCACCCACAATACTCAGTCCCAGCTTGTGATTAGATTCACGAGAGAGCTCCACAATAATCACTTCTTCTGCAAGCTTGGTTGGAGGCTGCTCCACGTAATAGTTTGGTCCCTGTAGGGACCCAGAATGTTGGTACGGTACTGAGTCTCTTGCATCTGTGCTTTCGTGAAGGTTTTCAACACTAGCCCTCTTTGATCGAAGACCACCTGTAGTGAAGTGATATTTTGTAGCGGTTATAGCACATGAGTTTGCAAACCTGGCCTGGATATGTTCAAGCTCGCACTCAAGTTGGTGGTGCTGGCGTACCCTAGTGAGGTACTAGCACCTGAGCCTGTATCAACCGTCCACATGTCAGACTGGGAGGTGGAACGTCGGAACCGTGGAGGTTGGCTACTGTCGTGCTGCTGCTTCTGTGGTGCCGGTAGAGACTCTGTAAACTGTGTTTCTCTGTGTTTATCCTGAAGGCTTTTCTTCTCTTCTGCTTCTTCTGTTGTCTCTTCCTGCTTTAGTGTTGCATTTCGACTGCTCTCTCCCTTCTCTTTCCCCGCTTCTGATTTCGGAGCCAGGGGAGGTGATTGCTTGAGCGATTCCTTCCGTTGAGCAACCACTTCTACAATTTCTGGGGCCTTCTCAAGGACCTGTTTGGCCTGCCGTAGCGACATTCCAATGAGACACTCGCTCCCTACCATAACCAACTGGTCCCCCTTCATGAACTTCCCACAGCTGAAGGCTGGAGATCCAAAGGCAATGGATTGGATAAAGGTGTATTTCAGATGCGATTCGCTGCCTCCTTCGATTATGAGTCCAAGAGGTGCACTTCCAAATCGCTGTAGCTGTACATACGTAATACATTATTGCACAGAGTCCTGTGTTAACTCATGATGCTCTCGCTTACCTGAGCTTTGACGATGCCAGGTTCATCAATGACTTCTGGAAGAGGGGAGGCAGGGGGCGGTGGAGGGGAAGAGAGGATGGGCTGTTGTGGTGGAATGGAGCTACTCAACTGACTCCCACCCCTGGTGCCACTGCCTGTCACATCTTTTGGTGGGGCCATGGCTACAAATCTGGCAACACCCCTTGGCAGAGCTTTGATAATGCTCTCGGCGGTGTCAACATCAACACCAATAAGCGACTGATCATTGATTGAAAGAAGATGGTCACCCACCCTAAAGAAAATATAATTCATTTATCGTTGCTTATGCAATAATCTCCTAACATACCTTATGTTTCCATCCTTTTTTATGGACTTCGAGACGTCAGTGACTGTACTACAATCATTCCTACATTCCCCATCGCAATACTCAGTCCCAGCCCAAAGATACCCTTTGTAATCTCAATTTCAAATGGTCCGTGTTCCAGCCTCGCTCCCTTTGGAACTGGACCCAGAGATTTCGGTCGCTCAATGTCCCTTCTTTCAAACAGGCTGTCTTCTTGTTGGTAGGTATTGGTTTCTAGTGGAGTGTGCTCCCCTGTGGAAATTTGTTGTTGTGTCACGGGGGGAGGGGGTGATGCAGGGGGAGGGGGAGGGGGAGGGGTGTGGGTACCATCACTGTCGCTGTGCTCAGACACCCGTGCAGCTGGTAGTGTGAGAGGTGGGGGAGAAGGAGGAGGAGAGGGAGGTGGGGGTTCGGCCAACGGCTCGGGAGACATGGAGAGGGAGAGTGGAACTGGAGATGGAGAGAGTGTAGTTGGTGAAGGGAGGGGGTTGAGAGGTGTGCTAAAACTGTGCGATGGTGAAGTGGGCGGAGGAGATGGGCTGGAAAGGATCTCTCCTGCTGGCCCGATATTGGGAGAGAGAACCACCGCACTCCATCGCTTTGGTGTTCCAGGTGACGGCTGCCCTTGCGACAGTATGTGGTCTGCTATTGATGCACTGTAGCGTGCAATCTGAGGTGAGCCCCTGGCACCTTTTGATCCGTCACGGGAGATAAGTCTATCGAAACTGCTTCTTTTCGACCACCAGTCTTCCGTGTCTTCATCAGAGAGGATACTCGAGCGACTCCCGATGGAGTAGACGGATGATGTCGCATCCATTTCGAAAATCGGGTCGCGCCAGATTTCCAACTGAATGTCCTTTGGTGCTTCGCTGATGGTTTGCAGTACTTCTGAATGGGAGAGATTTCGCAGGCTTTTGCCGTTGATTGACACAAGTCGATCTCCTGGCTTGACTCTCTTGTCTCGTGCGGCCACTCCACCAGCCATGATTCTGCGCACCATGTATATGCCCCTGGTCTTCCCAACACTGTGAACTATCGTCACTCCCAAGCCACTCTTGGCCCTTTTCTTCATACGGAGGGTAAGCTTCTGGAAGCCAAGCGGAACCTCTCCCTCCTCCTCTCCTTCATCTTTCTCTTTCATTTCCCTCTCATCGTCCACTTTGGCATTCTTTTGAAGGGGTCGTGAGGTAATAGCATCATCGCTTCCACTTTCTTCCTGACTTGTGTTTCCAACTGACTGCGGTTGTAGCACGAAACTGGGCACGACAATGTCAGTAAGTTGACCTCTAATATCGATATCGGCAGAATCATCCCTGCCAGTAGAAGAAACAACTTGTTTCACAACCTTCTTTCCCCTCGCTCTGGGAACCAGTGGCTCCCTTTGTTCGCCACTGTCAGACTCACTGGAACCCCACTCCTCTGTTGAAATGGTGTGTCGAATCACACCTTTCGGTTGTGAACTGCAATACTGTTTTGTTTGACGTTGAGCCTCACCACCCACACCTACAGGAGCCCCTGAAAAATCATCCTGTTTTTTCTCTGCTTCTGTTCCATTGCTAGTTTGACTCAGGGTCAGAGTATCATCTGGTCCCTCGGAGACGTGTGCGGGAAGGGGAGAGAGAGGAGGGAGTGGAGGCTCAGTGCCCACACCAGGTGGTAGTGAAGGCGGGGGTGTTGGTGGAGGTGCTTCATGCTCTGTGTCACTCTCACTACTTCCCATTGGTGGGGGCTGGGGTGGAGGACCCAAAGGAGGAGGACCAAGGTCCTAGAGAAACAAAAACGTCCAAAGTGAAACAAAATCGCAACTGGCCCTGAAGAGTTTCTCATGCCTACAGTAGCATCAATGCTACCTCATCTTTCCCTGTTGCTTCTTTTCTTTGGCCCGCTTCTGCATCACTTAGGGAAGTTTCCATCTCTGTAGAGCTACTCCCAGTCAAAGAACTAGCCCTGTAGAGGCAGGTGAAAAGAAGCCAGCTTCAACACACTGGCTAATGTATATTGACTCTTACTTGGATGATGGTCTGGTAAGCTTCCTGCAGACTCGTAGTACAACCTTACCAGCCTTCAATCCCTGTCCAAGGAAAGCCATCGTGGAGAGAGAGTGTGTGTTAGACAGCTTTTGTCACAAATATACGTTCAGGGGCATGATGAATGTAAAGAGGTCTTTACTAAAGCTTCCACAGAGAATAGGACTAAATACAATCACGATTCCTCAGCTAACAGTATAATTATACTAAACCATGAGTATTCAATGTAAGGACGGAGGCTACAACACTAAGTTCGCAAAACACCTGAGGTACACTCCTACTGATAGCATGTAATCGTCTATTTAGGAAACATTTATGGAACTCCAACAATGCATGCAAGGTTACGCCCTAACAACTACAGCTTACTCTAATTACACTGGCCGACTGCTTGTGTGTGAGTCCAGTGAGGCTCCTCCCATTAGCCTCCAGCAACTGGTCACCCACTCTCAGTGAGCCTTCTCTACCAGCCACACGACTCGGGTCTACGGCTTTCACAAATATCCCTGAAATTCGGAAACAGTTTTATTTTGGAATCTTTCTATTCCGTGGTCCCTAACCGTCAACATCACCGTTTCCTCTGCACACAGTGAACCCAAGGCTCCCCCCTTCCCTCTTTTCCAGGACTATGTCCATTTCTTCTGTCTCCATTGACATTTCGTCCACAACTTCCACTTTTTCAGCATGATCTACAAAGTGATAATAGCAACTAATACACAGTACACAGTATCTACCTACCAGCTCCATGACTTAGTCTCTGTGATTTTGTTGCGGGCAGTTCAGAACTAAAAGACAAAAACTCTGTTTCTTTCACATCTTCTCGTGACGACAGCTTGCGTTTGGGAACCTGCCCCAGTCCCTTCATCTCCAAACTTTCTACCCTTGGGGGTAAGCCCCCCAAAAATGTCCCCAATTTGTGGGGACTAGGGTTGAATTCCGGTGACACAAACTCCAGTCCACCCTCTGTGAATCCAGTACTGAGAGGAGACATGGATTGCGGGGAACTGGAGGAAAAAACGGGTGGGGGTCGAAACGAAGAATTCCTGGCCCACTCTGGAATTGACGCCATTGAACTGGTGATGCTCTGGTCTTCCGACACCTGCGGATCGAAAGGGAAAAAACAACATCTGCACCTCTGTTCTCCATTTCCCAGCCCGTCTCACTCACTTCAGTGGCAACCACCAGTTGAACCAACTGCTGAGTTGTCTTTAGTACACCGACTGCCTCAGAGTGTGTGAGACCCACCAGGCTCTTGCCGTCCACCATCAGAATCTCATTTCCTGGCTTCAGTCGACCATCACTGAAGGAGTATTGGACAAACTTGTTGAAGTACACAAAGTATTAGTAGTACTATCTCACCTGTGGGCAGCTCCATGTTCATCAATGTCGCGAATAAAGATGCCAATGTTTCCGTGTTTTGAGCCCTTCCCTCCGATTATCCTGAGGCCGAGTCCGCAAGCCCCTTTCATTATGTGCATCTTACGAACTTTCCTCCTCTGCAGTGCATGATAAGTCATAGACGTACAGTTCTTACGCATGTGACTGCACATACCTGAAATATTCTGCTTGATTGTGATGAGTTTCCTCTCGAGAGCTTCTCCTCTCTCCATGTTGATGAGGCTAAACTCATTCTCGATCCAGACACCCTCTCCTCCCCACCTCCAACTTGTTCATTTCTCGAGGAAGCTACTTCCTTCTCCATTTTTTCCTCTCTGGATGCTCCTGGCTTTGCGTCTGCCTTTGTTTGTAGCTCGTGTAGCACTATTCTCTCTGGATCCTTCCCTTTCCCTGGCTTTCGTCCCCATTTCTTTGATGCTGGAGCCTCGGGGTGGGACGGTGACTTATCAGTTGACACAGAGAGAGAGCTGAGAAGGTCTTCTCTCGAGACGGAGTGTTTCATGCCATCGACGAGGCCCAAAGGTACCGTTGATAGCTTGACAGTACCCCTGCGTTCAGCACTTTCCAGAAGCCACCTGATGAGGAGACAAGTGGACAAGGTGACTGGGTGTATAAGGTGGGAGGGGCTGGCTTCTGAGCCTAGCTAGCTAGCATCATGTATACCTTGCTCTCTCCAGGGACACGTGCGCCAACGGACGACCGTCCACTTCCACCAGCTGGTCTCCTCGGCGCAAAGAACCTTCTCTGTCCGCCGCGCTGCCCGGCTTCAACAGGCTCACGACGTACGGACTTACATCGCTGCTGTTGCCCCACTTGCTAACGCTCACGCAGTCAATCGACAGACCCAGCCTTTCCCCTGCGTCGCAGTGGAGTACCACGGACTGTACGGGCGTCTCGTGCGGAGGGCGGACATCTACAAAACCTTCCTTGGCTCTGGCACGGAGCAAAGGCTGGCTAGCTGGGAGGAGATCCGTCAGGTACGAATGAAGACTGGATATCGCCTCTGCATAGGCTGCCCGTTCCTCTTCTCCTTCGGCTTCCCTGTGAAACTCCCAGAGCAGGTCGAGCCCTCTATCTGCATCGCTGCGACCCAGCGGCATCTCTAGCCGTACTGCCGACGCTCGATTGAAGAAAAATCGACCACGCCAATCCGCGCTAGTTTTGAGCCCCGCCCCTGTTTTTTTTGCGGGTGTGTGTGTCTTGGCAACACCTTCGACTCTCGATCTCATGATGAATAAGAGAGCAGTCCTCCCCCTCTGACGAGGTAAAAATGGGTGGGGCTCGCGTAAATTGTTCGCCGCTGCGTGCAAAATGTCTGGGGGGAAGCAGGTTGTAATCTCGACCCTTACCCAGAGCAGATTGCAGGACGAGGAGACGCGCAGGGCCGAGCGAAACAGAGCTGTCTTCGAGGCATGGCTCGAGAAGAAACGAGAAGAGCGAAAGGTTATACTCGTACATGAAGCATATCAAGCATCTTCGCTAACAATTTTAGAAAGAACGCGCTTTGAAGATGGAGGCTCTTCGCAGAGAAGAAGAAGCGTGGGAGAGGGAGAGAATAAGAGGCATCGGACAAAAAGCGTTTGAAAGATGGTTGAAGGTACGTATGACAGAGAAGTCCTGAAGATGGGTGCTTATATACACCGATCAAAATCCTCCTCAGATGAAACAAGCTGAAGACAAACTGATGAAGAAGCAGCTCTCTAGGGAGAGGGAGTTGGAGCGGCTAAAGAGGGAAGAGGTGAGAGAGAGACTACACAGATCAGAGGTGGCCTTCAACACCTGGAAACACCTAAAGGATGCGGAATTTAAAACTGAGCGAGAGCTGGCAAGACACCAGCAAAGGTCCGTAACGACTCCCATGACAAGAGGTAGGGGAAACAAACTAGAGGAGAGAGGGGGGCACTATAATCAATCATGTAATGTTCATCTGTTCTCCCAGAGCCCACCCCGTCACTGCCTGGGTACTGCAGTGTGTGGTCGTGTGATGAAGACATGGCCCAGCACTTTGTGACGAGAGTGAGGCGCTCTAGATCGCTGGAGCTGTCCGACTATCGCACACAGTTCACTGAGAGTGACAAAACACACTTCCCATCTTCACACCCTCACAATCTCGCACCACCACCACCAACGCATACCCATGTTGTCTCTTGTAAAAATCATCAACTTTGACTATATAGTACATAAGTAGCATAAATAGTGGGAATTACAAATTTGGACCATAAATCTGGGGAAAAGTGCAAAATCAAGTGATGATCATAGCATGCATGTTTTCCCAGTCTTTTCCCTTGTTCTTTCCTTTATAGCTTTCCTCAGGTTCTTGAAGAAGGTGACTTGTATTGACGGTAGTGTGGCATCTATCAGTTTAGGAGGGATCTTTCCCTTCAGGTCCGTCTGGAATGCATAGACTAGCTTCGTAGAGTTGGGATCACTGCAGAGGGCGTGCATGTGTGCGTGTGTATATAGTAAAGTTGGAGTCAACAGTAATAATCATTGTGTGCCTACAGAGAGATATGGACAAATAAATCCCAATTGGGACGGAATGCATCTCATGAAGGCAGACTGGAATCCATAAAATGGTTATTCTGCTGCATATGAAGTCAACACCCACAAGTCTTAGTTTCAGTATGTATGCTGATATTGTAGTAGTTCTATTTACTCACCTGTCTAGTGGGAAGCACATCATGGTGCTGGGGTGGTTGAGGCCCCTCACGTAGCTAGGGTCCTCAGGGTATGGATATTCAATACCTGTGGCTGGAGCAGCAAGATGAAGGGGATTGATACTATACCAGCAGCCTGGAATCCTCGTTGGCCTACTTCCTACACACCTGAATGATGACCTTAGCTATGCAGCGTACTTCCCCTATTTCTACATTTATCTTTATCCTTATGGCATGTATAAGCTATCTATATCATCATTCAATAGTCTTTGATCTGATTACAACATCAGTTGTAAGAGAGGGATGACATCGCTGTAAGACTCACAGTATGATAAATGGAGACCCGTCTCAGTGTTCCTACTAATGGTAACCAGGTCCAGGTACTCCCTGGGAGAAATGAGACCCATAGCTGCTCCGTTGGAAAGAGTTCGCAGAATTGCTGTGCCCTAATAGTGGAGGTGTGGTCAGAGCATCCCATGACACATTATAATAGAGATTCACAAGCTGCCAACAAATAATAACATTCACATACCTCTTCCACTATAGTCACAATCTCACATGACTTGAAGAGAGGAAAAGTGAGAATAAATAACATAATATAGCTAATTTTTTACACAGACAGACCTTGACTTGCTTGTCCCAGTGCAATCTGAGTGCACCGGGCAGAATGTACTCGAAAGTAGTAGCCGGAGGTGCTCTGACAATTCCCACTGCCTTGAACCTGGGTAATATACAGCAGACCTTCAAGTTGGTTTCCTTGTATAACATTCACATAGTTTAGCTGCCACATTCTCCCATATCACGATATGTGACAAAAGATATCCTCTTGGGAGAGTTTTGGAGATACCCTCATTCATTGTCTTTCTTTCAATCTTGTTATGCAAACCCTCTCAGAGTTTTTATATGACGTGACCAAACTTTTTTTAGGACTATGAGGTAGTGAAATGGTGACTTACGATGTTTGTCATGGACTGACACCACACTAATTGGTTTGATTGCTACAAAGCTAGGAAGCCTAAGCAAGCAAAGGCATCTGAAAGCAGAGTTATGTTGATGTGATCTGAGTGACTGAATTCAATCAACTCACACTTTTGCAGGTGTGTCGGTGTTCGCGTTCTCATAGAAAGAAACCTCAACACCGCTCTGTGAATTGTAAGTGTGACAGAACACATTGCAGCGAGGATGCAACACACTGCCAAGTATTTAGCTACGCGACTCACTGACGACTTGATCACGGGCCACTGCTCTTGTGCGTAGCTCATAACCGTCTCCCTCGTTCTCTCCGTCACCTCTGTATAGTTCATGGCCCCCGCCATGCTGAAAAAAAGCTGCAAAAAGCGACGTCTCGCGATCGGGCAGCCGTCCGCGCGTGTGTGGTACGGCGTACGTGGGCGTCTGCAATTATTACGCGTGAGTGACACACCCACTAATGCAAGCATGAAGTGTGCCTAAGGTCTCTGGTTTCTCGCTGTGACTTGAATGTCGTATGGGTCGGAGGACTTCTTTTTCCAGACCACCTCTTGCAGAAATGCTAGTTTTTGCTGCCGGTTCTTCTTTTTCTTGTACTCAGCATGTAGAGAGCCCAGTCTAAGAGAGACAGACGCAAAAGAACATGTAGCTAGCTAAACTGCTCCTGAACCAAAAAAGTATTGTAATACCTTGTCATTTTTGACATGAGTAGCGTTGGTCTAAAGCTTGGGGTAAAACTAGAGCCTTCCTGGTTAGCTGTGTGCAGAGAAAGAGCTCATAACATTTGACTTCAACTTTTTTACAATTAGCAAAAAAATTCAAGTGGGACAACTTTACATACATGGAGCTGTTCTTTGCTGGAAAGGAATGAACGATGGTTGATGGAGTGGCAGAGGGACAAGCATACTGCAGAATGGTAAGAATCCAAAATCATCGTATGAACGACAAAATAACTGTTATTGTAGCTACTGTATATATTATTATATATATCAATGTCAAAAGCCACACACACACACACACAGAATAAAAACATCATAGACAACAGACCCATTTGCATCAGTGCGGCTCTCAGGGGGCTGGATTCGCGGGAACATCGAATGATGCAGAAAGTGGCCTGGTCTCCTTACATGATGGTGTAACTATTATGCAGAAATTATACCATACAGATTTTTGCACAAGGAAAACAAATCTTAGCTCCACCTGAAAAGATTCTCCATATCCAAACATCCCGTAGGTGAACACAAATTCTGCAGTGAGGACTGCAAACGACTCGCCTGACGTTTCCTTTAATTCCACCTCGCCCAAAAGGGGAGAATCCTAGTGTTTATGGTGTGTGTGTGTGTGTGTGTGTGCACGTACCACATGTGTCTGTTTGCATGCACACACCTTCATAATTTATTTAGGTGCAATGTTGCGTCTGTCTGCATAAGCCAAGATGTGCACAGATATTCCACGATTTCTAAGTGTAAGCATGGGCTTATGGCTCTCACGTGCATTATGGTGTGGATGTGAAGCAAAGCTTTGGCTAGAACTGTTGACATCTCCTGTTGCAGCAGAGGTGACCTTATCACCAACTCCACACTCAGCCAGTTCTCGGGAGACTCGCTCTCCTTGGACAACTGGATGATGACAAGACACATGTGGGAAGGCAAACAGACACATATATCATTGAAACTTTGAAACAGAAAAAGCAGTATATGAATAATACACAGGACTGAGCAAACAGTGGGTGGCTGTGGTAGTGCCTGGATTGGGATGTGTTTCGTGGCGCCACAATCGAGGCTGCCTTCACGGTCCGAGCTGGAGAACGAGAAGTGTTTTGTGCGGTCTCGGAACCTCATTCTCAGCTGCAGCAAGTCCGCAATAGAGCCTTCAACTGTATACAACATGGGAATATAATTGACTGGTTTGTTGGCGGCATAGTGGTTGCAGTTACGTGTGTCGTCTCTAATGGTGTGCATTGCAGCAACGTGGGCAGCTAGGAGCCCTGTCTGCAAGAAAAAAGGTCAAGGATGGCACCTAAAATACAGAATGGTTTGCTTTTCCTGACCACATCTGCCGGTTCCTCCTCCTCCTGTCGCCCCTCGAAAGTTTTTATTAGCTCGTCCATTGTTATCGCATGCAGCTGCAATCAAAACTCACCTTTTAATGCTATGCGCATGCGCGCAAAATATTCCCAAAATCACGTGCTTGAGCTCGAAACATGAACACACAACAACAACAGGTTGGGACCCTCTTTCTGTCTTGGTCTTTCTTCAGTCAACAGACGTGCGCGAGCTGCGATGGTTGCATTGGTGAAGGCTACGCTTGTGTTCGCTCTGCTCGGTGCAGCTGTGAGCAGTGAAACCTTTCTGGAATGGACGAAGCAGGTCGGTCTGCGCGGCCTTTTTGCTGCGCTTGTTTGCCGACATAGCTATTATAGCTATTTCCCTATTGCTTCAGCACGGGAAGGAGTACTCGAGCAAGGCTGAGTATGAGGCACGCGCCGACATATTCGCCCGGAATCTCCAGTATATCGAGAGGTTCAACAGCGAAGATCACTCCTACGAGTGTAAAAGAATAGAAGATTGCTAGAAAAATAACTGTTTTACCATTATTGTTTTCCAGTGGCAGAGAACATATTTATGGATCTGACTTTCGAAGAATTTTCGGCCACCCGTCTGAGTACACCTCAGGTATATCTCTAGCAACTGGTGGTGATACGTAATGTCATTATTCACGAATATTCTTATTGTGTTACATCTGCAGAATTGTTCGGCTACCCATCAGCCAACCAGGGGGCGTGTCCTCACCAACAAAACCCCGCCCCCTGCAATCGACTGGCGGGACCGTGGAGTGGTTACCCCAGTGAAAAACCAGGTCATTGTCCAACATACACACATCTCTCTCTCTCTCTCTCAATCCTCTCTACTGTATATTTCGCTCTCGGAATTCTGAGCACATTTTCGACGAAAATTCTTCTCTTACTTGGAATGAAAATAGAGACCCACTTAATTAATTATACTCTCCCCTCTTTTCTCTCTGTCTCTGTGTGTCTATGTGGTATAATATGTATGTAGGGTAACTGTGGGAGTTGCTATACATTTTCCACCACGGGCTGCCTGGAGTCTCACCACGCTATCAAGACTGGGGACCTCCTCTCGTTGGTTAGTCTATAATCATGTAGGGAGATGATTGCTGCGGATTACGTAACACATCTTCTCACACAGTCAGAGCAACAGATAGTCGATTGCGGTCAGGCTTTCAACAATCATGGTTGTGATGGGTAAGCTCCACACACGAAACAGTGGACTTTACTCTTTTACAAGGCAGCCGTCAACAGCAGTATATACCATGTTGTTAACTCTCAAATGTAATATATATTATGTTTTATGTTTTCTCATTCTTGTTCTCTTCTGAAGTGGGCTACCATCACAAGCGTTTGAGTACATTCGCTACAACAAAGGCATCGAGTTGGAGGAGGAGTATCCTTACGTGGGACGGGATGAAACGTGTCGTTTTAATTCCTCCGAAGTGGTTGCTACCGTCAGCGATGTCCATAACTTCACCCAGGTAATTATACTTATTAAGGGGGGGTGGGGGCAATTTGTCCCCCTTGAAATATTAATGCCTGCCTTAACCGTGGCTCAAATCATTACTTAGTAAATTTACCCATTATGCCCCAGGCCTAAACCCTTAAAAGGTTCATAGAAAATCCCTGCTGAAGCTTCCTTTGAAAGTTCCAAAGTTCCAGACTTCCAGTTTAGACAGGTGGTAATGTATTTATAGACATCCTGTGTTACGTTAGGCTTATGTGCAGGAAATTAGGTATTTATGCAGGAAGTGGAGGTCAAATGTGTTTAATGTACTGGGAAGGACCATTATTGCATCAGGTGTATGGCTCACAACACTTAACGGGATTCGGAGAAATTTTTCAATCAACACCGTTATGTTATAAATCACTATAATACTTCACCTCAGGGAGACGAGGATAGTATATATGTGGCAGTGGGAACCGTTGGTCCAGTCAGCATCTGCTTTGATGTGACGACGCAATTCCAATTCTACAAGCACGGAGTCTTCTCCAGGTATTATAGATTGCTGGCCGGTGCTACACGTAGGAACACCCGTAAAGAGTTTGGTGTTGTTAGGTGTGTGTTTGTTCGCTGTTGAACTTGGCTGATCCCCTAGCAATTAGTTGAACGCTTGGCACAGAAGATTGTTGAATTAATCTGTGTTGTTATAAACGATGCCGCCCTCTGTCTCTGCAGCCTACTCTGCCACAAGGATTCGCAGCATGTAAACCATGCAGGTATAATTATTATATTTCTCTCTGGGTCAATTATTATATTTCTCTCTGGGTCAATTATTATATTTCTCTCTGGGTCAATTATTATATTTCTCTCTGGGTCAATTATTATTATTTCTCATACATGATAATATATAGTTGCTCCATCTATTCAATGCAGTGCTAGCTGTGGGCTACAATGTGACCGAGTCAAATGAACCATATTGGATTGTGAAAAATTCGTGGGGAGCTGACTGGGGCATAAACGGGTATGTCGCCTTTTCTTGATTTTGCTGCACAGAACAATTTTTACCTTTTCGTGATTGTACAGGTACTTCTGGATTGAGAGGGGCAAGAACATGTGTGGGCTTGCAGACTGTGCCTCCTACCCCATAGTTTAGAGTGCATATATAGACTGTAGTGTATATTATGTAATGCCCTACTGGGACTGGACTTTGTTGACGCTGGTAAAAATTCCCTGCATTCCTGCTTCTTTATACACGTCTGTGACTGTATAATGTTTTATAGTGATCACGCGGTTTATAGAACGCTGGAGGCGGGCTCCTGCTAATTAATTAGCATACTTCCCGGTCTAGCTGCACATGCACACCCCCAACCGGATGTAAATGGCGTGTTATAAATGTAAATCACGCCAGCGTGGGTCCGTAAAGCGATCGTCGCCAAGAGAGTGAAGTAAACAAAGTCGTGCCTGGAGTAAAACGAGTGGCCGTCCACAGGGAATAAAGCGTCCAGGATAATAATGTGAGTGTCCCATTCTTTCATGCACACGGCTGAGCTGCGTGTTCACGCCGCCCCGAAAAGTAGGAAGCGTCAGATCACGATCTCCAACTTGCAGACTGCTTTTTTAGCTCTTCCTACCAAGAGCCAGCCTCGCTCTACGCCCCACGGGCGTGCAAGTCACTAACAGGCTGCAAGATCATGGGGTACATGCACGGATCGTTTGTTGTGTGTGCGACTGGAGTGTGAGTATGAAAGGGAGCTCTGTGCTCCGCTCTATGGCGCTTTGTGCGGGGTGTTGGCTGAGCACTCCCATAAAAATTAATGGCCTCAGTAAATTAAATTATCCAAACATTATGCCCTTGAAAGTGTAGCTATATTTGTGCCCTCTGCTGGCATAGAGCGTGCCATGCATGTATATGCTTGGTTGATCAGTAATTATTGACGGAACCAGATTTTTAATTTTGTGAGAATTATGTCACTTCTTGAAAATATAATTCCACAGCGGTCTGGTAGGTGGCCTGATTTGCGAGAGGCTGTCCTGATTAGCACCGTGGCATGTGAACTTTACCATACAGCATTAGTCACAGTGTCACGCTCCCCAATGCCTGAAACCAGCCAACTGACCACTTGCTTTGACTGCCTTTACAACACTCTCACTTCTCTCCTTTCTTTCCCTCTCTCTCTCTCTTCCTGCTCTCCCTGTACTCTGTCTCTCTAGCCAGTCACCCTGGAGATGTTAGCTGTTACTATGGTCCCTCGCAGATCGGAAATGGTAAGCAGAGATGGTGGGAGAACTTTGTCTCCTCTTTTATGTATGGTGCAAGCCCCATTCCCAAAACTTATCGTGACACCCATGCCCTTGCTCTCCCTCTCCTTGCATGTGTTTTTGACTGTGAGTTACTCCGAATATTGTTGCTCTTCTCGTCTGTGTGAAATCAGAACAGAGAATTATCCAGTGAGGGCCATAAGAAAAGCCGCGGAGAGTCAGAGTTGAAAAAGTGTCTTGGGAGCGACACAGATGAGCTACTTTTGAAGAGTGAGTCACCCCCACCCCTTCCTCTCTCCCTCCCTCCTTCCTTGCACTCTCTTTCCTTCCCTAGACCTTACTGCTTACACTGTCCCATATTGTAGAGTGCCTTTGAAAGATTTCCCTGCATAGTTTTGGGACAACTTACATTTCCTGTCAGGCTAAAATGTCTCAGTGCATGACCTGGACACCCTGTAGTATATATGTTACCTGGACACCCTGTATAGCATGTAGTATTATATATACCTTAGAAATGTATGCACATGTTTCCCAAATAGAGGTCCCACTGTTTGTATGCACTACGTGTGATACACAGCAAGGAACGATCTAGACACTCTCAAATAGAGGACACCTCTATATAAAGGACAGTTTTCTTGGTGCCAGTGTGTCCTTAATGGTGGTTACACTGGGTGTGTGTATATACTACTGTGTATAGTGGGAACCTGTATGTAGGGTAGGAGGCATTGTGTTCTCTTCCCACACCAGGTACTTTCCATAATGTAGTCATATTATACTCAGGTTCCACCCACAGGGGGTCCATACGGGCATTCATTGGTGTTAACAGTATTCATAGCCATAGCCATAGCCGCTGGACTGTAAATCCTCAATTCCTCTCCTTGCAGCTTGGGAATTGAGAGTTACTTGTCAACTGATTCCAGCTCCTTTCCTCATCTCTTCCTTTTAAAAAACTCGATTTTGCTTCATTGTGTTCTGTCCTCCTATATAGTCACGTGTACAACTCATAACTAGCTGTGACTAGCTGCCTACTCACCTCCCACTGAACCTCCACTTCATGTAGTTTGTGCACTGAATGCTACATGTGTTCGACTAATATTCCAAAGCCCAACACATGTCTTGCGACATGTCGTAAAAACTAAGAAGCCATTTTAATGCCTCATTTTATGGACTCAGTGTGTAGACCTTGAAAACGTGTGTAAGGGGTGTCTGTGTCTTTTGACTAAGATATCAGAACCCTTTTACTTTTCGTTCAGTTTCGTGACTAATGCATAATGTATTTCAAACTTGTGGTTATATGTGCCCATTATTATTTTTTTGGGTTTTTGCTTGCAATACTTTTGCTGTTTGTTCTTTTTTTTAATGGAGATGTAAGGGGGGGTGTCTGTGTGTTTGACAAACCCCTTTGTTTATGCATTCATTTTCAGTGTTTTGCGTCTAAATGTCTTTTTCGAATCGGGTGTCTGTGTATAAAACATGTGGTGGTGTTACGGTAATGATTGTCGTCGTATTTTTGATAGCAATACTTTTACTTTTTGTTCATCTTCCTCTTCTTTTTAACCCCCCCTTGTTCTCCACAGGCTATTCTTGTGCCTGGCAGAAGGAAATACTGGTCCAGGGAAGACTCTACATCACAGCACACCACTTCTGCTTCTATTCATCCATCCTCGGATTTGAGACAAAGGTGACCTACATACACACAGTTTCCCACACCCTTGTCTCCCATCTCTCTCACTTTTGACCAAATTTCCCACGCATGAATCTGGAAAGTATAGCCGAGTTGGCCACAGTTTGTAAACCAACTGCATACGTGCCTCAGCTGTCCTTATATATAATTTGCTTGTTGTGTACAACAGGTTATTGTATATACAAACCATAGCACGGCTCAGGCAAACCATAGCATGGCTTATCCGCACCACAAATTTGGCCAAAGTCCAGCCAACAGAAGCTAGTGTTAGACAGCTAATATCCAGTCCCCCAATTCAAATTCCGACAGCCCAAGGGTGTAGTTTGTTTACCCTCGCGACTACACCTTGCACGAACCCTAGAGCTCATTAATAGAGAGAGTGGTATGTTCATTGGTGGTGATTGTTCAAGTACAGAGGAAAAGGGAGGGGTGGCTAGGTGGCTACAGAGGTATGAGTGCTATGTACAAGTGTCCCCTTGTCTGTTAACAATGTGCAACACTGCGTGCATTCAGTCACACACAATTTACTATGCATTATGTATGAGTTTA
>CASHTH010000653.1:0-10445 GCA_030341885.1 Geodia barretti
GGAAAAAGTGGCAGAAGGAAGGCGGTCCTAGACCAATGACACACCGCCTTAAAGATTCACGGTATCCATCCGTGTGTACAGGAGTGGGAATTCGCCTGGACTCAGTGAGCTTTGCACAAGCCCGCCATGATATCACCATAACTCATGAAGATGTTTGGCGAGCAAATGCGAGAAAATGCAATGTTTGTGCTCACATTAGCGAACATTGTTGAAGATATCATCGAGAGATACATGAATCAGATGATGAAGAAGAAAGGGAGCAGCTTTTCAAAGAAAAAATAGAACTGGGCCCCTTTTGGGTTGATACTCTTTACGCCATGCACCCCCACGCTCAACCGGCAATGGTGAAATTGATCTATTGTCGCGTCGTCAACAAAAGGGAGGAGATTCGTGATGAAGACTTCCAGAATTTCATCCAAAATCAGCCACTGATATTTTCACATCGTGGATCTGTATCGGGGAGAAAAGTAAGGGATGATTGGGGATCGTGGAAATCCATTGGTTCCAGCATAGGGAAAGATGCCTCTGTTGTATTAAAGTTGGCTCTCGAAATGCACTCGTCATGTACAGAGTCGGTGAAAGGTTACGACCAGAGCTTCCTACTGGTCTAGTTTCCTCATTTAATAGGTGTATTATTGTAGGCGATTTCACTTTCCCGGACATTAATTGGTCATCCTTAACTGGTTCTTCTCCTTATCATCTAATACTTTTTGCGAGTTTATCTCCAAGAATAAGCCTTTGTACGTCTTTGACTTCTCCAAGGCTAACTTTACTTAACTCTCTGTCTCGTCTTTACATACTTAGATTTTGATCTCTCAGCATATGTTTTCAGCGTCATGACATTGAGTCGGTCTTTAAATCAGTTTTTTGTAGCGATATCGTCGTTGTCACCTCAGATCCACTTGTGATGACACAGAACGTCCAAAATGGTTCAACTCAGACATCGATCATCATTGTAACTGCCTTCGAACCATGAAAAGGAAGTGCAAGTCACATCCAACTCCTCATCGCAAACTCCAAATTGAATTATCTGAGACTTCTCTGACTGCCAAGGCAGCCCAAGCAAAAGCCCAGTATGAAACCAACTTAATTGAATCTTTTAAAACCCACAATATCCGCAGCGCCATCTATCGTTACAACATCCGTGCCACCCCGATCTGAGCAACACTTCATGTCACCTCCATCAGCCGTTCCTCTCGTACTCCATGTGCACGTGTCGACTACCACAAAGCCTGCTTATTCAACAAGTACTTTCACTCCATTTTCACTAGGAGTTCTTTCCAAATTCTAGTGCTTCCAGTGCATACCCCCTGACATTATAAGTGAGATTGATAATTCTGAATTGGACGTGTACAATGCTCTAAAAGCATCGAACAGCTCTGGTTGCAAAGATCAGAAATGTTCCATTGCATTCTACCAGCAACTTCACCATCTATTCTCTTTGAGCCTATCTCAACATTACATCCCGTTGGAGTGGCGCACACACCTAATAAGACCAATATTTAAATCTGGAGATAGACATACAGGCTTATCTCGTTACTCTGTATGGTGTCCAAAGTATTAGAAAGACCAGTCTATAACAATATAACTGACTTTGTAAGGGGTTCTGTATCTACAATTCAATTTGGATTCCTAAAAGGGCATTCTTCCTTGCAACAGCTTTTGGATCTTCTGGAACACACAGTTCATTAATTTGTCGCAAACTCAGTTATTTACCTAGACTTCGGAAGGCATTCGACTCTGTTTTCCCAAACGAACTCGTGGCTTAAACTCTGCTCCTGGGCGTTTTGGTATCATCAATGTCGCTTTGTGTGATTCCAAGCCTACCTAACTGATGGGCATCAGTATGTGTCAGTTGGCCATTCAGTTTCAGGAATTTTACCTGTCATCTCCGGGGTCCCTCAGGGCAGTATTCTAGGACCACTTTTATTTCTCATCTATACAAGTAAATTAAAAATGTAACGAATTTCGAAAAAGAGGCATATACGGATGGTAGAAAGGGAGACAAGATAGCATGAAGCATGGTTAATGAACAGATTAGAGCACACTGACACCCTCGACCCCATCACACAATCCCTATATTGTTGCCTGGTGTGCCTCTCCATTTGTACTCTTGGTTACTCAGTAGCATGACTTTTTCGTATTTTCAAGCTAAACTATTGTGTAATGTTGAATGTTTAATACTTCAACTAGGCAACAATATAGGGATTGTGTGATGGGGTCGAGGCTGTCAGTGTGCTCAAATCTGCTCATTAACCATGCTTCATGTATCCCATCCCTATCTTGTCTCCCTTTCTTTTTATACCATCCCTATATGCCTCTTTTTTAAATTCACAGAATTTTTAATTCCTTGACTCCACTCATTTTTATATACTACTACGTATATCTCTGTGAAAGGGGCAAGCCCCCTATAAAAATTAAGAATAGAGAAAAATGCCTGTTGTTGTCATGGAAATGATGTAATACGCATGTACGCATGTATACCAAGTTTCATCTCCATTTGTGCTATCTATAGCGAGTTTGAGAATTGAAAAAGTACTTTTAAAGAAAGTGCCTGAGGCTATTTGTTGTTGTGGTCGTCATGGAAACGATGTAATACACATGCGCACAAAGTTTCACCTCCATGCTTAGAGATTAAACAAATCTAAACTTACACTTCTGAGCATGTGTTAGCATGAACGCGTAAGACTGTAATAGCGCGCCTAGTTGTTGTATAGTATTATGTAAGGTGAATAATGTGAATAATGGAGATGCTGTGAGTGTTAATTTACGGAAAAGTATACGGTGTCTCGGCATGAAATGATTGACATTAGCTATGGGCAGATGCTCAGCTATTTCAATAAAGGCCTGCCCGCCAGCCTCCGTCTATACGCACGGCCCGGGCGCTGAAAATGGATAGAAAACTCAGAGATTCGGGAGCGTCGATCGATCTCGAAGCTAGCTTGGAAAGTCTAAAGCTGAAAATGGATGAAAAGGGAGAAGTAAGGGATTGGATCGAGAACAGGAAACGTATGGAGATTCTGCTGACGGGAAGAACAGGAACGGGGAAGTCTACACTTGTCAACGCTCTCGTGGGGGTACGTGCGGCTGAAACAGGGAGCAACTTGCTTGTAACAACGAAACACGTAACGGGCCACAAGGTGATGTCGACCGAAGGAATGGAGATTGTGGTATGGGACTCGCCTGGCCTCCAGGACGGCTCGGGAGAGGAGGACGATTATCTTGCCAAAATGAAAGAAAACTGCAGCAACGTTGATATTATCATTTATTGCATCGATGCGTCAGTTGCTCGGGCTCAATTGGGCGGTGCTGCAATGGAACAACAAAACGATCTCTGCGCAATTAAACAACTGACAGCGAATTTTGGTCCAAAAGTGTGGGAACATTCCATCTTTGTCTTGACCCGTGCGAACTCGTTGGAAGCATCCCTGAATGTGAAGGGTGGCTGCGATGACAAGTTCAAAGAGAGGTTAGAAGATTGGGAAAAGAGAATTCATGCAGCACTCGAGAAAGAAGGCGTACCAAAAGAGATCGTAAATGAAGTACCAGTAAAGCCAGCTGGTCACCCCAAGAAGCCTAACCTTCCTGGTGGACATGAATGTTGGCTCAGTGCTCTCTGGTTTACTTTTATAAAACGTGCAAAAGATCCATCCCAGCCAATGTTTGCAAGAGTGAGTCAACATCGGTTTAAGAAAAAGCAAGACGTTACCCCTGATGACTTCAAGAAGGAAGGTTGTGCTCAACCCATTTTCGTAGACCCTCTTCAGGAACAATATCTTGTTTATCTTTTTGCTCGACTCTGCACTAAAATATTATTTTAAAATGTTTGGATTTACTTCTGTATTAAGCATGTAGTCAAGTTTTACTATTGCACCTATAAGTAGCAGTATCGGCATCAACAGCAGTTGTGCGCGAATGACTGCCTCAGCTTCCCGGAAACGGTATTGTAATTTTATGTGACTGACACTAATAAATGTCGCATTTTTCTGCACTGTTGGAGTGATACATTTTATTATATCCGAGCCGTCCAAGCGAAACCGTATGATAGCGATGACCGAGAGCGTGGAATGATTAAACGCTAAGTTCGCGCAGCTCCCTGACGAACGCATTCGCCGAGAGCTGACGGAATGGTTGAAGAAAAGCAACGAGGTCAAAATCTTTATCACCGGGAAGAGTGTGGTCGGCAAGTCCACACTAGTGAACGGCCTCGTGGGGAACCAAGTGGCTAAAGAAGGGGATGGTCTAGACCCAGAAACATCCGTAGTAGGGGCTTTTGAAAGGATTTACGGTTCCATCCGTGTGACAGTGTGGGATTCGCCTGGACTCCAAGACGGCACCAAAAACGAAGACCGGTATCTGGCAGGTATGAAAGAGAAATGATCGGACATGGACATCTGCATTTAGCTACTGCGTGAGCTTTACACAAACACGCTTTACCAAGGAGTGCGCAGATGTTAACGCGATGAAGAAACTCACAAATACTTTTGGCAAGAAAATGTGGAAGAATGCGATGTTCGTGCTGACATTTGCCCAAGATAATTATTGATTCAAAAATACCTGAGGCAAATGATGAAACAAACGCAGAGCTCTTTAAGGAAAAAATAAAGCTATGGAAAGAGGTACTTGTTGATACTCTGGTTGAAGATATACGCTTGAAAAAAGAAGTTGCCGATCGTATCCAGGTAGTTCCAGCACGGCACGTAACCAAGCCTGCTCTCCTAGACCGCGATCACTGGATGAGCCCTTTTTGGTTTGCTACTCTTTACGCCCCGCGCTCAACCCGCAATGGTGAAACTTAACTACCGCCGCATCGTCGACAAAAGGGAGGAGGATCGCAATGAAGACCTGAAGAATTTCATCCAAAAGCAGCCACTGATATTTTCGCAACGTGGAGGTGTAATCGGCGAAAAGTAAGGGATGAGTGGATCGGGGAAAACCATTGGGTCCAGCATAGGGAAAGATGCCTCTGTTGTATTAAAGTTGGCTCTCGAAATGCACTCGTCATGTACAGAGTCGGTGCAAGATCATGACCAGGGCTTCTTTAAAATGCTCAGAGAATAGAAACTAAACATGTACCTGCAATGCATGTGTTAGTGTAATAATAAGAGCATTAGCGTGCATGGTAGTGATAGCTAGTAAGTGCACTGTGACTAAACAGAAAGCTAACAGCAATTACAGAAAATATATTTTTAATGTGACGATCAAAATCGGCTTACTATAAAGGTTATAATTAGCACAAAGCGAAAAACGAGATAAATTGTTTTTGAGGGTTTGCAGTGAGTCTACAACAGTTTCTCTCTTCCAACCTTTCTCAGAAAAACCACTATCCCACCTATTCGATGTTCTCTGAGTGAGGAACTTTCCATTGTAGCACCGACAGGACCTCTTGCGCTGGCCGCAAGCTCTGTTCGCGTAGTCATAGCTCGAGCCACACTCTCTGGAAAATATTTTCTTTCTCTATTATCTTGGCAGCTTGGCTGTTTGGTCAGCGTTACTGAAACAGGCGTTCGCAGACGTTTGCATGTTGACTCATCGCTTTTCTTAATGAAACCCTGATCCTCATGTTTCCGGTGTGGTAGATCATTTTCCACCTTTCTCGACGGCACCGTTGGAGATGTGAGGATGACGTGCATAAGTGCAAAGAGCCAGTTTTCACGACCAGGGAGGCGCGGCTTTGTTCGATGTCCAGCTGGCACTACTGGTATTGTGTAAGCGATTTCCTGTGGCACGCCTGTTTCGATCAATGTGGCATGAATTCGCTCTTTCCAATCTTGCAGTCTATCGTTGAACCTCCTCTCGACATCTGGTTTGACTTTGAGTGCTGTTTCCAATACGTTTGCACGTGTCATGACGAAAATGGAATGCTTCCACCAGTTAGAGCCAAAAGTTGCAGTCAGTTCTTTAATTGCACAAAGATCATTTGGCGCTACCTCTGGAGCCGTCAATCCGTATGAGCGAGTGGCTGAGAGGTCGATGCAATAGATGACAATAGTCAAATTGGGGCACTTTTGATTGAACTGAGCAAGACACTCCTTTACCGAGTCTTCTTCAATACCAGGCGAGTCCCATACCACGAATGTTAAGCCTTCCCCAGCCAACCACTGGTGGCCAATCACTTTATTCGGCCTGTCGGGTAATAACGGGTCGCCAGTGACCGCTGCGCGTTTCCCTACAAGGGCATTTACGAGGGTAGACTTTCCCACGCCTGGCACCCCCGTTACGAGGATCTGACCTCGCCCCCTGCCGGTCGTTGAATCGGGGGACTGCGCTACTGAAGCTGGCGTCCGATTGCTCGACAGTACGGAATCAAGTGTTCCTTGACCCAATTTGTATGCTGGTTTGGGGTTGAACAACGCCCGGTCCCGTTTGTGTGGGTATTGCTGTTCGGTAGGCTTTACTGAATCGGGCGCGTCTTGACCCCCTCCATCTGTTGATTCGGGACGTACTGCTGCCGTTCTGTGACTCTTTTGTGTGGATGGCGTCGTTACAGAAGTCAGGATGATATGCCAGAGTGAATCGAGCCACTTCTCTCGACCTGGTAGACGTGGCTTCTTGGGATGTCCGACCGGTTCAACTGGTATCGTGTAAGCTACTTCCTGAGGCACGCCGGTTGCGATCAATGTGGCATGAATTAGCTCTTTCCATTGCTGTAGTCTATTAATGAACCTCTTCTCGACATCAGGTTTAACTTTCAGTGCTGTTTCAAGCACGTTCGCACGCGTCATGGCGAAAATGGAGTGCTTCCACCAGTTCGACCCGAACGTCGCAGTAAGTTTCTTTACTGCAGAAAGATCGTTTGGCGCTACCTCCGCAGCCGACAATCCGTAGCAACGAGTGGCCGAGAGGTCGACGCAATAGATCATAACATCGACATTGCTGCACTTTATCTTGAGTTCGTTGAGATACTCATTGTCCTTTCCCTGGCCGTCCTCGAGACCAGGCGAGTCCCACACCACAACCTCTACGCCGTCCTCTGATGTTCCTTTGTAGCTCTGTATGTACTCAAAGCGATCTCGTAATATAAACTGGTCGTCAGTATTCGTTGCACGTTTCCCTACGAGGGCATTTACGAGGGTAGACTTTCCTACGCCGGACGTTCCCGTTATGAGGATCTCCTGGCAGCTCATCGGTAATGACTGAATGAGACGACCTTTAGCAGTTGTACGTGATTTTATAATCTTCGATTTTGTGGGCGGATCGTCGCGTCACGCTGCGTGCGTCCGCAATAAAAACATCAGTGACACTTGAACCAACAGGAACTATATAGATCTCAGCAAATAATTTTGTTGGCGTCTGTGGGGCGGACAGTTCATTTCGATGAAATACGTCAATCCGCGATGAACGATTATTGTCCAGAATAACATTCCATATGTGCACACCATAATCATTACAACTTAGCGTTTGACGTTCAACTATTACACCACCAGGAAACGTTTACTGAATCTAGTAAACAACAGGAGTTGACAGACGCAGTATATATACAGCAGTGCCCAAGTTGTTATTTACATTCACTGACAAGGAAAGTAATGATGGCCAATAGCCCATACTTGCATTTCCTATGATAGTAATTAACGACACGTTGTGTATCGTACTCTACATTACATTACAACAAGTGCTTCTGTCCATTAATTCCTCTGAAATACTTCTCAGTGAAGAGTTTTTAACTTGACCGCCTTGTAAATTAACAGTAGCTGCAGTTCCAGATCTTCCTCCCTGGCTTAAATTGTGTTGTAGATGGTCTGCTGTCGACGGGAGTGTTGCAGATGTCAGGATAACATGCCAGAGTGCACTGAGCCAATTCTCTCGACCAGGGAGGCGTGGCTTGTTCTATGTCCAGCTGGCTCTACTGGCATTTTGTAAGCTACTTCTTCTGGCACACCGGTTTCGATCAATGTGGCATGAATTCGCTCTTTCCAATCTTGCAGTCTATCGTTGAACCTCTTCTCGACATTGGGTTTAACTTTTAGTGCTGTTTCCAGTACGTTTGCTCGTGTCATGACGAATATGGAGCGTTTCCACCAGTTAGAGCCAAAAGTCGTAGTCAGCTTTTGTATTGTGGATTGGTCGTTTTGTGCGATTTCTGCAGCTGTTAATCCCACTGGAGCGAGTAGCTGAGATGTCGATGGCAATAGACGACGGTGCTGACATTGCTGCCACTTTCCCTTCAGGTCGGCGAGACCATTCTTCGTTTTCCGAGCCGTTCTGAAGGCCAGGCGAGTCCCACACCACAACCTCTACGCCCTCCATCTCGTGCTCCGTCGACCGAGCCATCGACTCGGCACGAAGCATTTGGTGGCCAGTCTTCGCGGCAGGTTTACCCACGAGAGCGCCAACGAGCGTAGATTTGCCTACTCCTGGCGTCCCTGTTATGACGATCTCAATCCGCTTCTTGCTGCTCATTGGTGCCTATAGCGGTCCACCGGTCAACCACGTAAGTATAGGTAGCTAGGCGCTGCGCCTCGATCCACGGCAGCACCACCACCGCACTATCAGTCCACTCAAACCCCTGCCAACGGCACCTTATCCACTGTTCCCGCTGACTGTCCGTTACAAAGCCAAGGAAGTACGGACTCACTTCTACTCTTTCCAAACGCCCTTTTTGTAGTAGCAACCTATGTTTTCTCCTGAGACGCATCAATATTTCGTGACCAAAAGGGTAGTGGCTGCAGTTATACACCACAGGAATCCTCTGGATGCGCGAACTGTGCGATAAAAGTTTGCCTGTAAGCCATATATAGATGCACCGAGCTATGTATTAATTTATATAGCTAGTGGTAACGGTACCCACGCAAACTAGTGAATATTTGTCATTCTGGGCTGTGCATGATGCAAAAAAAAAAAAAAAAATTGGGTGTGTAAATAAGGAATGCATTTAGCATGTAAAACTGCATACACTTCTGCTTTATGTGATCGTAGCTCCCTCTGGAGGTCGTTTTTTAAACTTTACAAAGAGTCGGTCCACTTTCCTATGTAAGACTGACGAAACTCCCTCCTGAAACACTGTTCTGCTTGCGGTGCATGAGCGCAGAGGTTCGTCGAGGTGACGGCCGAGGTGTAGCGTCCTGTTGCCAACGCCCGTTATTAGACCTGGACTGCTGCTGTTCTTAGCACCCATGGTTGTCTGGCCTTGTTACTCTCCCCAATTGTCCGACCTCTAGTGTAGTAACCGACCATCCTCATCCGCCGCGCGCCCCAACTTTTTGAGTACACGCCCAAAAAGAGAAGCGCGCTGGTATGCCTATGGAGGGGCGGATATAAACATCAACACTCCTGATCTCCGGTGAGTACTTGCGCCCACTACTCGGAGGCCGCTAGTTCAGAAGCAACTCAATTCAAGGTTAGCTACAACAAGGATCCGGATATATCCTCATCACGGGACACATAGAACAGGAAAATCTATGCTTGTTTGAAGCTCCGTAGGTAATTGTATCTAAGACAGGCGCCAATTATTACGCGTCGGGTCCGGGAATAATGGTTACAAATCGAAGCGAAATGGAGAGATGGAGGTTGTGGGTGGAGGGTCGACAGGTCTCCGGGACGGCTCGTGAAAGAGGAAGCCATATCTCGCCAGAACTAGGAAAGTGCAGCAATGTAGCACCGTCATAATATTGCCTCGACATCTCAGCTACCACCCCCAGTGCTGCAAGAGAAAGCGCTTTCCGCGATAAAAAGCTAACATCGACTTTTGGCTCTAAGTGGTGGAAGCGCTCCATATTTCGTCATGACACGTGCAACGTACTGGAAACAGCAAAACCAGATGTCGAGAAGAGTTCAACGATAGACTGCAAGATTGGAAAAAGCGAATTCATGCCACATTGATCGAAACCGGTGTGCCAGAAGAAGTAGCTTACAAAATACCAGTAGAGCCAGCCGGACATCCAAGAGCCGCGCCTCCCTGGTCGAGAGAATTGGCTCAGTGTCACCCGGCGTGTTATCCTGACATCTGCGTCACTCCGTCGACACAGACGAAGCTGAGTATTACCGCATCAGAACCGTTGGACACCGTTTAAAACCTGCAAGGCTACGAACTGCCACGCAAAAAGTGTAAGGCAAGCCATGACCTACTACGCAAAGGAAACACGGAAGGCCACGAGGCCCCGCCCGGAGAAGCGGAAGCGCACGAACACCAACGAGAAGAGGAAAATGAACCACCATTCGAAGTGGGTATGGTCATGGAGGTAAATGAAGTCCTAGCTGGAGAGAGTAAGGACACGCCGGGAAATGAACCACCATGGGAGGGGGAGATAGGTGTAATGATGACGGGGACACCAGGGGCAGCGAAGCCTACGCTTTTTGGCGTTATCGTCGGAACTGAGACTGGTAGCCCATCATCAAGCATGGTGTCGACGGACCAAGAAATAACGACGGCGGAGAGTGTGGTGGTTGTGGTGTGGGACTCGCCTGGTCTCCAAGACGGCCAGGGAAAGGAGAAGGAATATCTCGCG
>CASHTH010000655.1:0-54034 GCA_030341885.1 Geodia barretti
CTCGAGAGGGAGATCACGGCTCTCAGGCAGCAGAACAAGGCATGGTGGTCCACTCTTACACCCGTGTAGCTGAAACAGTTTCGACAGTGGAATCTTTGACGCTTGCTCCAGCGGCCCAGGCCTTGGGTCCTCCAGTCAGAGATGCCAGCTGAGGCTGCCGCTGAGGCAGCTCCGATGCGGAAGGAATAGACTATAGCAATACTCGAAAACTGTAGCTAACAGCTTGTGCTCCTGGTTGGGAACCACACACATATGAAAACTGTGTTTTGGGGTGCGTTTGGAGTACTCAGGCTTGTGGGCATTTGCGCAAGTAACTACAGTACCTTATTCAGTGCACGCCTACAGTTACACAGTCGGAGATTCGCAATGTATAAAACTTCCTTGGAACGCTTTAAATCCTCACAGAAGTTTACCTTATATTGTATTGCTGAGAAGTCTGTAGGTAATAGTGTATTAGTTGATCGCTTGTTGATGTTTTCTCGCAGGAGACAATGTGTGCACATCAAAAAGGTGACCCAAAACTCCTTCCGAAACTCCCACTGAGCGATCCGTTGACCAATGGGGTTGACTCCCCGCAGCACATGAGCTCAAGCGGCGAAGGAGAGCCGAGCGAACCGGGGCTGGAGATGACACTAGAGGAGCTCGAGGGAGCTTCTCTGTCGCTGATCGAAGCAGAAATCCTTCTCTCCACTCTCGGATCCAAACACATGTGTCTCGATCTGGTCAAGAAGTACGAAATAGAACTGGAGAGAATCGACCAGCAGCTACTGGAGCTGGGTCCGTACGCGCAGGACGCATACGACGACGAAGAGATGCCAGCCGTAGTCAGCACGCCTGTAGTTGTGTGTCCTCTTCCGCCTCCTCCCGACGTCAGGAAGGGACGGAGGGGCAGACAGACGGCAGCGCAGAAGGGAAACAGGCGTGCGTCGAGAGTCGAGGAGATCTCTGAGGTTCAGAGAGGGGGCTGGAGGGGAGGAGGCTGGGCAGAAGTTTCGGAGCGACGGCAGGAAGAGAAGGAAGCTCCGAAGAAGAAATGGCGGAAGGTCGGGAGTGCGGGGCCCGCGGTGAGGGGGAAGGAGGGGCAACTCGATGCACAGTCGGACCCTCTGAATGTGAGCTCGGCGAACCTGATCCTCACACCGCCTGGAGGGCAACTGGGGTCATGTGATCCCATCGCAACTCACCCACTAACTTCACCGGTCCCACAAATCACGGGCGGAGTTGTCGGAGCTGCCATGCCCATGGGCGTGTCTGTGTCAAACCACCGCCCACTCCACCCCTAGTTGTAACACCTCTTCGCCTTCTGAGCTGCCGGGACACGCCCGATCGCAACCCACCGCCCACTGGAGAGCAGTCCCCTCTTCTGGGGGAACCCCTGTTCATCAAGACCACACCCGGGCAGACACCTCAGAAGAAATTGACGTCACTAGAATTGATGAGGCCACACCCAATGGACCACACCTAGGAGTGCCTGACAGAAAGTGGAAGGAGAGTCTGACGTCCGAACATCATCCCTCTCACACCAGAAGGTCGTACAGCTCAAAACCAGGGCACCAAACAGATGTAGTGATGGCAGATCTCCACAGAGCCCAGTTCCCACCTTCTTCTCCACAGACCACCCCCCACCACCACGGACCAAACGAGACCGTACACCCCCACACGGGACCACAGCAGTACCACCACCACCCACAGGCGAGCCCGATGCCCAAGCACCCCAGTTTTTCAATATCGAACCTCGCAAAGGGATCTGAGACGCCGCCGCAGTCACATGATAATCACATGGCGTCGTACATGGAGCACAGGGGTCCGGGGAGCACCAGTAGCGCACCTAGTCCCCACGGGGAGCATGACGGCATGACGAGGAAGAGAAGAACGAGCAGCTCCAGTAGTCACCGATCGGCGAGACATTCCATGGACGACGCCACCCCTGGGTCGATCGGGGAGCCCTCTCTCTTCCCACTCTCGCGGTGCAGTCGGAGTAATATGGGACGGCTCTGCATATTCTCCCGGAAACAAAGACAAGTTTGGACCCCCCGTGGAGCCCATTAAAGCCACGGGGTTGCCTCCGTTTGCCATGTGGCCTCCGGGCGTCCCTGTCCCCTCGGACCCCGCCCAGCTACAGCGTCTCTCACTCTCCTCGCCGTTCCTGGCGGCATCTAACCCCTGGCTGCGAGGGGGGATGATCCCCGGTCTTCAATTCAGACCTGCCCTCTACCCCACGGCAGCTGCAGGAGCCACCAACTCTCTGGACCACGCCAACACGTACAAATCCATGCTCGGTCTCCCTCTCTACCCGTTCTCCTCCGGTCTGCAGGCTTCCTTCCCGGCCCCGGCCTTCACTGCTCCCAGCTCGGCCTCAAACTCGCAGCCACAGACACCGTCGGCTATTTCCAGTGCAAACCCAGGGTTTTCGTTCGGGCAGTACCCGGTTCAGCAGGCCCTGAGTGCCAACGCGGCGCTGCAGGAGGCACAGAGTAGGTTCGCGGGACAACTAATGCCCCAGGTGTCCTCATATGCAGTTGGCTTTGACAACAAACAGCGGAGGAGTCCCGACACCAACCAAGATACTCCGCAGCCTTGGCAAATGATACCCGGCATGCCGATGCTGCAACCTCACATGGGATTTGGGTTGCAGAACGTACTGCCTTCTTCCATGAGTCAGGCATCTCTCCTCGCAGCTGCCCAGCGAGGTCCAAACCCTTTTTACACCTCGCCGCTTACCCTGGTGACGCAGTCGGCAGGCGCAGTTGGCGACGTCACTCAACAGCAGCAACCAGGTGATGTGTACCATGTCAGCGTAGGAAACAGACGGGGCAAGAAGCAGTCGGCCATAGATCTAACGGGTCGCCACATCGAGGCACCCTCCCCACAAGAAGCTGTCAAAATGGCCACCCAGAGAATGTCTCCCTTCCACGATCCGTCCAGATTCTCCCCAAAGTTGAAATCTGCCGCAGAAGGAGCAGCAGCCCCTCCCTCTTCCTCTCCCCTCGTCCCTAGCTTTGTCACCAATCCAAGCGTCCTCTCCTCGCAGCCACAAGGCTCTGTACTCTCCTACCCCCTCCTGAACCCCTCGGGCGGAGCCGGGCTCGTTAACCACGCCCAACTAATGGGTGTGGCCATGCAGGGGAACCCTATGCTCCCCATTAACTACCAGCAAATGCAGAACGTGGTGGGCAAACCTGAGGAAGGAACTGGGAAGAAACGCAGCCCGAAGCGAGGTGGCGGAGTGCAAAAACTCCGGATACACCAGATGGAATTCAAACAGCAGGGAAAAGTCGATCGGAGGAGGAGACGACCGTTGAAGCCTCCGGAGAAAGTGGAGGAATTGGTAGTACCGTCTGTGAAGTCTGGAGCAAACACCAGCCAGTCGAGAGTTACGCCACCTGGCAGCCTGGATCAGCCGCCACTTGCTGCTCAGGAGGACCACTACGCTCTCAACATGTTAGCAGACTGTAGCAGCAAAGAGGGTGAGAAGTCGGCGTCTCCCCTGGCCGTCGCAACGACACCGACAAACTCGGCCAAACAGGTCGAACTCTTCACCAAACGAGCTCTCATGCGATCGCCGGGCAGTATCGCAGGGGCAAACTCGTTACTGTTACTCGCCAAACCTGATCAATCCTCGTCGAGACCCAGGAATTCCTCGCCGGAGAATGCAGTGGTAGATGGTCTCCTGCAACTATCAAATGCCGCAATGCCCACCTCGGTCTCATCACAGGAACAGACATCAGAACCGGGATCACAAACTGTGCCAGCAAGGGACTCTGCCGTTGCAGGGAGTGAGGCGAGGAAAGAGAAGAAGGTCCCGGGACCCCTCTCAATTCCCCGGAGAAGAAGACCTTCGGAGGAAAGCAAGGAGAGGGATGAGGTCGACTCTGAGAAAACAGACACCGACAGTGAGGCCACTCTCTCCCCAACAACCCCAGCTCCACCAGTGTCCTCTGCCGCTGCTGCAACCACCCGGGCAGGAGACAGCAGCACCGCTCCGTATCCCCTTCCCCCCTCTCTGCCCCTCGCACAGAGCAGTACTCCTGTGAGCTCGAGTGGGCAAATTGACCATTTTCACCGAATTACGCCAAATGGTACACCTGAAACTCTTCCACCCGCTGCACAGAGTGAGGACACCACGAGGGTTGTTGGAGAGCCTCTGGCGCTACCGGTGAACCAGCGTCCGAGCGAATGTGTAAGTGGTGCAGTCATGCTGCTGGAATCGAGTGAAGGAAGAGAGCAGCTAGACCTGCCACCATCTTCACTCACTTCCACAAGACTCGAACCTGTTGACGATGAAGAAGATGCTGACGTAGACGTGGAGAATATCGACTCCTCTCTCACAGACGAACCCGTTGAACCGGTTTTGAACTCGCTCCCAGTGACCCAGACGTTACGACCCGAAATTTCCTCTGAAGTTAAGAGTGGTTTACTTCCGCCTGAGATTGTTCCCACCTCACCTCTACCTCCATCCTCTTTACAAGACAGCGGGTGCTCCCTACCTTCTCCCCAACAGACTGAATCCCTTTCGGAAGTGGGTGTGGTTGGGGGTGTGGTTCCAGCAGCAGATGAACCTCCGTCCATCCCTCAACTACCGAAAGATGATGGGGAGATAGACGAAGTTTCCATTGATTGTCCGTCGCCACCCAAGAAACTGAAGCTGGATGAAGAAGCGGAGGAGAAGAGAGAGATAGAAGTGGAGGGAGATCACCCAATGGACACTGTCTCCTCGCCTCCCCTGTCTTCTGTGCCAGTGACAAGCTGGTCAAGCTCTCCTGCCAATACACCCGCCATTCCCTTACCTACTGATGAAGGAGTTGGCCCAACATCTCTCTCTGGACAGGCTCCCCCTCTCTCTCCCCCACCACTCTCTGACTCCGGGTCTATTCAACAGTCGTCCGGCTCACCTGGCAATGAATCGAAAGCGAAACCTATTGAAGAAGCCTTGAATCTCTCCAGTGATGGAGCTCTTTCGTGTCAGGCTATGGAAGAGAGCAGTGCCACCGAGGAGCCATTCTCTTCGCCTGAATATAGCGAAAGGCTCAGAAACCACCTCAGTGAGAACGATACGGCAATGGAGTCTGCAACGGAGGCTAACGCTGCAAGTGGATCTCCACATGGGGGGACCGTCGAGACAAATGGATTCGTCTCTGATACATCAGCAGCTGTGGCCGGTTCGGAGCCCGAGGGGAGAGAAGAGGAGAGGGACACTGGCAGAGGTGGAAGTCCTCGTGCCTGCATCTCCTGGCCTTCTGAGACAGAGGAGGACCCCGAGACGGAGCCCAGGGGTGGAATCATCACTGAGAGACTGTTCCCCTCCCCCTCTCTCTTCTCCTGTTCAGTCCGACATCAACGCAACTGCAAGTGAACCGACCAGCAATGCCCCTCAGGCTGACAGCATGTCTCCTCATCACTGTGAAACCATGACAACAGCTGAAACCACGACAACAGAAAAAAGAGCGATAAGTCCAATTTGTCCTCCAGAGCAACCACCGTTGTCACATACCTTCAACACCTCTCCCCACACCACCGAGGAAAACAAAGACACAGACTCCACCAAGCCTGCCCGTGATATGACTCCGCCCGAAACTGGGCGGAGGATGTCTCCGCCCGTCGTACAGAACCGACTCCCCGTGGGAAAGTCGGGGTTCGATCGACATCAGCAGTCGCGAAAACTCCTCACCACGCACAAACAGCACCCGAGAGAGGAGAAAAACGGAGGAGGAGGGTCAAAGAAGTGGTCCAGGCCGCTGGACCCCGGGTCCAGGGGGCGTGGCCTGTTTGATGTGGACCCCAGGAGGACTCACGGAGCGTCAAAGGTCGATGAAGACCCAGCGATCGAGATCCTAGTTAAAGCACGTCCTCGTCGGAGATCAGGAAAGTGAACAGAGGGTTCTGCCTCCATCCGGCACGTTTCAGCACCCTAGCAGGCTGTGAGGGAGACAGACGAAACACCCAGAAACAGCAACACCGACCTCGTGAGGACATCCCACTTCGCGCCACTCCCCGACCATCGGAGCCACACCCAGTGGGCGGAGCTTGGGACAGAGGGATCGGTGGGGCCCTGGCAAACCAACAAATGTCGTCCATCAGAGACCATGCGACAGACTGGCGAGAGATGGTGGCTGAGAGAATAAAAAGCGACCAGACAACGGGGAGAAGGAGGGGTGGTACCTGATTCTCACGGGGGTGGACGGGATGGAGCGGCGGGGTCACCCCATCAGACCACAAGCCGCAGAGAGGACATCACCCCCAGCAGCATCACCGTCCACCGAAATCCGACTCTTCTCCAGTCCGTGTTAGGAACTCTGGCGCGACGTCGAGAGAAGATCCACACACCAAGCACGTCGCGGCGCCGACAAGCAGCGACGAGCGAGGGGAAGCGCGCAGCGTGTCTTCAAGAGACACCGGGGAGGCGACGAAGATGCCGACCACTACACCCTCGTCGAGAGCTGAAACATGCGGGTCGTCGGGGAGGAAGAGATCGTACAGACGCCACCGTGTCACTCCGAGGACGACGTCTTGTGAAAGATTCCCGTTGCTCTAGCCGCGAGTCGAGTCTGGTGGCCGAAGTCGTACGAGAACGACAGACACTCTTCACAAGAGGCCGGAGGAGGGGAACAACGGTGGAGGAAGAGGGGAAGGGAAGAGTGGGAGGGAGGGAGGGGACGGAACGAAGAGCTTGCGAGGCTTGTGAAACACAAGAAACACAAAGCACGACAGCAAGGGAGCGAAGTGAGTGGCGGAGGAAACTGGCAGAAAGTGGCGGGGAACTGAAAGTGAACGTAGTAGTTCGATGACAAAACGCGGTCTGAGCTACCATAAACATTGATTCTGCGCAAAATCACACTAACGGCGTTTGTTGTGTGTAACACTATTTCATCTTCCTGTGTTATTCTCCCTATAACATCATTACACACTCTCTTATCCTTCTTCTCTCTCTGTAAAGTCGATCCACGTGTTGCATAATTTTATAAACACACTCTGTTTCTACGGTTATGCGAGTAATTAAATCCTAGATTTTCATGCTGTTTAGAAACGTTGTCACGGTGCTCTCGCTGCTGTGATCAATAGAAGTTAAAAAACTGATCTTGTGCATACAGATTTAGATGAAAAAAATCAAACATGGTTCGCTGTTTATTAGAAAAACGGATATGGTCGTGGATTAATAATCTGTTTCGCCAGTTTTCAGATGAAAAATACTTTATTCAGCTGCGTTGATTGAATAGGTTGTGATGGTGGAGGTGTTCGCCACGTGCTGGAGGGCTCGGTAGCTGCGTAGTGACCTTTGGTCCATCCCATCCAGATCGTGCTGTCTGCTGTGATTTCTGGTGTGAGTGTAGATTATCTGATGAGTTAGACGATTCAGTAACTCGACCGGTGTCGTCCCTTCTTACTGTTAATGGCTCTGAATCCTTCTCTTTTCCTCTAGTAGCCAAAACCTTTACCTGCCATCAGTGGAGCAGTGAAATAAGAATTCAGTAGCTAAACACGTATGAGATTGGTTTTTTTGAAAAAGTAATGTTTTTTAGTAGAGTCTTGTAAAAATGAGTCTATAGTACTCGGGTACTTGAATAGCTATCCATCAACAAAGTTGCCTTCTGAAGGGTTTTAACACACAAAGGCGTGGTCTCTAATTACTGTTGTGGCCAGTGTTATCAAAGGTTAAAACACAGCGTGAAGAGTTAAGTGGGAATGTACTGTTTGGTGAGTTTTTTGGAGTAGAGTTCTTCCGACACTTGAGGCCTTCTCTCTTCGTTGTGGCTGTAGCGACTGTTTCGGACTAATTTGATTTTTTCGAAGGAGTTCAGACGTCTTCTCTGCTACTGAAGGAGGGAAAGAGACACGGGCGTTATCCTCACTCTCCCCCCGGAAAACCATCTCTCTCTCCTCTACTTGTCTTTTTTGTTGGTTTGACCTGATTTTTTGTGAGCTTGGACATCAGTATATAGTGGCACATTAATATCTACTATCTGCACATTGAGCGCGGACCACAAAAATGTCTCTGTCAACTGCTTTTGATTTGCTACGAAACTCACCCCAGTGTTTTCCCTCCTCCCTTAGTCTCCTCTATCTCATTCCTCTCTATATACAGAAAATTGAATTGAACCAAAACCACACCCAACACCACACCCACCTCGTTTCATGAGGATCTTTCTTTCTTCGATCGCCGAGAGTCGTCCTCCCCGATGACTTTTGGTAGACGAGACGGAGCGAGGCGAGTGCCGCAGCTGATAATGTGTCGATGCAGACGAGGAGGATGATTGTTGGGTAGTATATGTAGAAATAGTCTGGTCATGCCAGGGACCAGCGATTGTGATGCCCGTGCCTGCGGCTTAGTGGGCAGGTGGGGAATAGAGACAGGTGAATGATTGAAATATTAAATAATACGGTTAATAGTATTTTATAATCACATGGTATCGATCAAATCTTGACTATTTTATGGTGGACTTTCAAAGTTAGTGTGGGATATGGAAAGGATAATTTTGATTATGGTATTTTTGGTTAGTGTTTTATTGAGCTGGTCGGTTCCACAAAAACTGTGTAAAATTCACGTAAAGTAAAGAGAACTGATTTTTATTTGTTATATATTGTTTTGGGAGCATTAGTCGTGAGGGTGCTGACACTGTTCGTTACGTAGGCAAAGGCGGTCTGTGGGACTTTGTCTTCTGTTGATGAGAGTGAACCTAGTCGCTATCACCTGGTCATTAGAGATGATAGTTCTAGACCACACCGGGAGAGGGGAGAGAGCTAGTGACTAGTAATCTGGGTGTTTGTGTGTGTGAGTGTGGGGGGTATGCAATTTTCGGTAAAGTGGATGTGAGGCAAAATTTCTTCGTTTCAAGTTTCAATACTGGGAATTTAAGTTCAGATTTAAGGGCTTTACTGGGAGAGAAACATCAAGGTGTGTTTGCAGTATTGGGCACGGTGGTTCACTGTGGTTGGTTGTCCCTGCTAATTTTTGCCTCCATGAGACCGCTGGGACTTACACTGCATGAAGAGGAGGCTTACCGTCGGTCGAGTGACGAGGTGCCAGGTTGTACAGGTTGAAGATTCTGATCCGGAACGCCGTGATGTACGCACACAGGCTGAGGTACGCAACCACACACTGATAGAATCTGCAGTCAGAGACCCTTTCACTCTCATGGCAGTACAAGTACAGTGGAACCTCTCTAATCGGACACCCAATGGCAGGGAAAGTGTTCATATTAGTGAGGTGTCTTTATTTCAGGGGTTAAACTCACGGCAAGTACACCACCATCAGAATGAAAAGGTGTCTTTATTTCAGGGGTTAAACCACGTGCAAGTACACCCACCATCGGGAATGAAAAAGGGTTTCATTTCAGTTTAACACCACGTGCAAGTACACCACCATCGGGAATGAAAAGGTGTCCTTATTTCAGGTGGTAAACCTACGTGCAAGTACACCACCATCTGGAATGAAAAGGTGTCTTTATTTCAGGGTTAAACCACGTGCAAGTACACCACCATCGGGGAATGAAAAGGATTTTTTCTGTCCTTATTTCAGGGTTAAATTACATGCTAAATACCTTTTCATTTGTGAAAGTAAAGGTGTCCTTGTTCTTATTCAGGTGGTCTTTAGAGAGGGGTTCAACTATTCAATCTTCCTACTCCAACCTCCTCTTATTCACCTCAACCGTGATGTAGTTCTGGAACTTGTGTCCGGCGTACGACGAGAAGGCGAAGAAGGAAGGTGATGTCGTGGTTCGGAGGGTCGATACTAGGTCACCTCTGACAGACTATGGTGACGGAGAGGAAGACCAGCACATCGGCACGGCACGGTACACCCAATCTCTCAGCCACACCTTCCATGCCATTCTACAGAATGAAGTCCTTGTATTAGGCTAGTTAGAAACTGTTACCGACTTAATTGATGACTGCACCTGCCTTATCTATCTTTAGTAACATGCCTAATTTTAGCCCACACCTACTGTCATATTAAAATGAGAGAAACGTTGAAGGTTGTATGTGGCATACTTACCAAGATAAGGTAGATTGTCTCTGCAGGAATTTGTTGGACTGTGGTCGAAGGGAAGACTTGAAACCTGTTTGAAAACCCGACTCAAACCGGTCATACGGGATTAGCGACAGGTTTTACCGTGAGTTGGAGTGGCGTTTTTGTTCCCACGTCTTCCAGATCGAGACACTGGTCTGTGAGGATCTCCCACTGACTGGGGCACGAACTCAGGGGAACGGGGGGACAGGGGAAAGGGGGAACAGAAGACAGGGAATCAGGGGAACTGATGGCTTCTGATTTACATGAAAGGAAAAGTGAGACTTTTGCTGCAACTCTTCTTCATTTGAATACACAGACATGATCGTGAGAATCTGTGTGGAATTCTATGAAAATGTACCCCTCCTCCTAAATCCCCAGTGAGTGTGTAACTCACATGTGAGTGCTCCGTGGACATCCGAACAGCCTTCATCGACTGTTTCAGCAGCTTCTCGAGAGAGCTCTTACAGAGACTGTCCTCTCCACTGGTCTCCCTATAGTCCTCGTAGTCGTCGTGACCTTTGTTGAACTCTGCCTGGACTTCTTCCGGAAACTTCTTTATGATGATGTCGACGTATTTGCGCAGCGGGTCGTTGTAGTGGAGTCTCTGGGTCACCTTGTTCACTCTCTTCAGAGAAATGGAGAGGAGAGATGGGGAAGAGAAAGAGGAGAGAGGGAGGGTAGCAAAAGAGAAAACAGAAGAGAGAGGTTGAAAATATGGAGAATGAGAGAGATATCGATGAACCACGTGTACACTGTTCATGGCAGGACACACATCATCACAGAAACTTGAAACGGGGACTACGCTTGTCATGTACGTAACAGGTTGAACAAAATTGTCGACAATGTAGCTAATGCTCTACTACTCGGCCCACAAGAGTAAAGGCTATATACAGTGTATATGTATACCTCAACAGCATCGCTGAGTTTCTCGTCAGCTTCAGACATGTCGGTGCACAACTTGGCGGCCTTGAAGTAGCAGTGACTCAGTGTGTACGATCTCCGAGACGCATTCCACAGCGAGCGTGGAACCTGGACCGACCACACAATGACATCATCACACACTGGCAGGTTTGCTAAATACAGTGGAACCTCTGATAAGGGACCCTCCAAGATAGGGACGACCTCTCTACATAGGGACAAAATGATTGGCCCCATAGTTTGAAAGTTCCACTGTAACTACAACCACTCATGCACACCACAAAGGTGGATATAACACACACACACACCTCTACAATACCATAGCCAAGGAGAAGAGTTAGGATAACTAGTCCCCACGTGTTAGAGGCAGTGGCTATCAACCATGGAGTCTCTTGGCTGAGGAGAGAGAGATAGAGAGAGAGAGAGAGAGTGGAGACAGATAAAACTAAAATCGCCACTCACAGTGCCACTATCTTCTTGATGACCACGAGGTACACAAAGAGAATGAAGAAAATGACGAAGAGGGAGAGGTAAATGAGAATGTTCTCGACCAGCATCCGCACAATCTTCTTCCACACAGAGAAATAACTTGCCAGCACGTACGACTGTCCCAATGGAATCACCACCCTGTGGATGGGATTGAAACCACACCCACTGACACGCCCACTTCGGTTCTAATTGAAGCTCACCAGGAGAGGACGAAAAACAACCAGTAGATGATGAACCAGAGGATCTTCAGGGAGTCGAAGCAGATGAACGAGTAGGGCTGGAAGCACACGAGGCACTCGCGAGTACGGTTCCCAATACACTCGGAGACTGGGTCCCGGCAGACGTATCCGGAGCAGTCGCATGCCTCCGTATACTTGGCGGCCCCTGAGCCTCCGTGTTCTTCGGTCACGTCTTACGTTCTCGAGGCAGAGGTGGTAGAAGGCCGACGACACGTCCACGGGCAGGACGAAGATGATGAAGAAGCTCAGGAACCAGACGAGGAGCGTGGTAACTGATACCAGCGGATTCTGCCTCCGGATATCCCCGTAATTCCACAGCAGGTACACGGCTAGAAGTAGGGACACTAGAGCCTCCAGGAGCAGGATTATGGGAGCGCTAACTCGCGATATCCCTTCTTCAGCCGCCATCTGGCGTCGCGCTTGAAAATTGTTTTTTCGTCAAATAATGCGCACCGACCGCGTGACGTAAAGATTTTGCTCTCTAATTATCCGTTAAGACACACTTTTTCGTTGTAATATTGAACAGCGAGTGAGCGAACTATGGAGAAGCTTCGGAAAAGCAAGACGCTGAAGAAGCTAAAGACGCTGTTTGGAGGGTCGAAGCGAACGGGACGTGGTCCCGGCAGACCGCGCTCCCCCGTCTCGTCAAGATGTGACGTCGTGGAGGTAGACCAACTAGCCAACAACCCTACATCAAGCTCGGAAGCTTGACCATTTTCGGCTTTCCCTCTCCTCAGGGTTACGGGCGACCGAGTGTTGTCCACGCCACTATCGTCATCTTTCTGGAGTTCTTTGCCTGGGGTCTCCTCACTTCACCTACCATTGAGGTGTGTCTAAATTTCTTCCCTCTCTTCCTTCCTTCTCTCTTCTCTTACTCCTAATATCCTTGTGTCTTCTGCTATGATAGAAATCTTGTATCTGCCACAGGCGTTAAAGACTGCGTTCCCTACAGGAACATTCCTAAAGAACGGCATCATTCAGGGAATAAAGGTATATACGGTGTATTATTGGTGGGGATCAAATAGAACATTTGGTGAACTCATCTTTTCGTAGGGACTGCTGTCTTTTCTCTCTGCTCCTCTAATTGGAGCCCTCTCGGACGCCTGGGGAAGAAAGTCATTTCTACTTCTGTCGGTTTTCATGACGTGTGCCCCAATCCCCATACTTCTCTTCAGTCCAGTGTAAGAGAGAGCGTGGGGAGAAGAAAAAGAGTAAAAGATATAATATTTCCTCTCCATGCAGAGCTTACTTTGTGGCGGTGGCTATTTCCGGTGTATTTGCAGTGACGTTCTCAATCGTGTTTGCCTATGTTGCAGACTGTACCATCGAAGATGACAGAAGTTCAGCATACGGCCTGGTCCGTGGATACCTTTACTATCGCACACAACAAGATTCTTTCAAATCTTGCTCATGTCTTTAAAATCGTTTCTGCCCGAAAATTTTTTTACTGCGATAATCAGGCATCCCTTGATTTGCAAAATATTTCACTCCAAACTGTTCCCCTGTGCCCCTTTCATAATGAACCTGATTTATTTTCTTCCAAATCCGTAGGTATCGGCAACCTTTGCAGCTAGTCTCGTGATAAGCCCGGCTCTGGGGACGTGGATTGAAGACCACACCCACGGACAGGCACAGGTGATCCTCCTTGCCACCATGATCACCATCTTCAACCTCGTCTTCATCGTGTTCATGGTCCCCGAGTCACTGCCGGAGAAATCTCGCAAGGCCTCGTGGGGTGCCCCCATCACTTGGGAACAGGCTGACCCTTTTTGCGGTATACATAACCCTTACTACCTACCTCTTGTTCCACCACCCCTCCCCCTTACCGCATTCTTGCTAATATTATAGGGAATGTGACAGTTATAATAAATTATACTAGAGATAGTAATCTGGCGAAAAATGCTAATTAAGTTTTCATCACAGTCTTTCAAGTTCTCTATATACTGCACGTTCCCTTTAGACTATTAACACCCGCCAGATTGTTCAAGGGTACGCGACTTTCTTGAAGATAAGGTACACCCTAATAAGGAAGTCTCGGTCACCATCAAGGTGGAGAGATGACCAGCTCCCTGACTCCTTTTCCCGCAGCTCCTGTCCTATTTTCATCGAGAGAGTATATACACCGAGGTAATACATTGTGTCTGCAGGAGGCAGCTGAGGAAAGCCCGACGAGACTGGCGTCCTCCCTCACATCTCTCTTGGTCGGGTTCCTCGCTACCTTCCCCGAGGCGCAGTCGCTCTACTACTCTGCTCGCCTTCTTCTTTTGCTGGTGCTTTCTCTCTCCTGCCCACGCTGTCGCTCGCGTCTCTCCTGTCTTCCGTACGCCCCTCTGAGGCTTTCTACACTGGCGTCCTTTATAGATGCGGTGTTTAGGTTGCGACAAACAAGACAGCTAGTAATTGCCAGCAATTAAAATTGCCTGATTTTACGGCACTTTACAAAAGTTAATTTTTGTACTCGTGTTCGTGCATTGCATTTCTTCTGGTATTATAAGTAATAGTTTATTTTCTGTCCTTTTACTTCTCTCTCCCTCCTCCCTCTCCCTCCTCCTCCCTCTCCCTCCTCCCTCTCCTCTCTCTCCCTCCTCCTCCCTCCTTCCTCCCTCTCTCTCTCTCTCCCTCCTCCCTCTCCTCTACCAACCAGGTGGTGGGGTTTCTCTCTCGGTCAAGTTGCAATATTCATTGCAGTTCTGTGTGTCACGTCGGTCGTGGCCAGACGGGCTGGACTAAACGCTCTCATGTCTCTCGTTGGGAACAAATACTGCATTATAGTCGGTCTGTTCTTGGCAGGCCACACACTCGTCATCTACGGCATATCGACCAGTACTTGGTACGTTGACATGTCCTTCTGAGAGACGCAGACAAACACGAAACACAACAGGCAGACTATCAAACCATCATCTGTGAAAATGTCACTGAAGAGAAAACAAGCATTATACATACTTATTGTTTCAGCTCTCTTCTTTATTTTTGGCTCTTTATTTAAGTGTTGTATGTAAACGAAACAGCTCAAACTTAAAGAAAGTGTGTGTATATATGAGAAAAAGAGATGCTGGGTGTTTATCACACAATGGATGCTGAAAATTTAGTGTAAAAAACAGTTGTGGAAGAACAACACACTCCCTCCCGGCCCCTCTCCTCTTTTCCTACATCCCGCTTCCTCCCTCCTTCCTCCGCCTCCCTCTGCCTTTGTCCGTCTTCCTCCTCCCTCTTACGTCTCTTCCCTCCGCTCCCTCTCCCTCCCTCCCTCTCTGTTCCCTCTTCTTTGGATGGTTTCCTTCCGTTCTGTCTGCTCTTGCCTCCTTATCAATATCCAGCCATGCAGTTGCGATGGTCAGCGAAATCTGAGCCGAACACATGAGTTGTTCTTGGAATACTCACTGGTGGGTTATGCATACGAATATGCCTTAGTTGGCCTCTCTAATATTTATAATGTCATAGAATTCTTTCCCGTGTTCCAAAGTACAGTTTTGACTGCCTTTTCTTTGTACTGTGTACATTCTCATCGTTAAGATATCACCCCAGATCCATTTCTCATGGATGTCCCATCAATGGTTTGTGTAACGGACTGGGTCCAGCTCTGTTTGGTCTATATGTTCTGGTTTAGTGATTTCAACCTCAGTTACCCATGTCAAACATTTACCCCTGCAACTAGCTGGGCTCATTCCCATATATTCCTGCACTACCACACCACTTCGCACGTCTTCACTCTGTGCCTCACTGCTTAGTCTGGGCTTATGGGCCTGGGCTGGGTGAAATTCGTTCTTCTCGTCTAGGTAAAGGGGGGGTCGAATAAACGAAGAGGGACTTAGGACTGGTAAGTGCGGGGACCTGGCTGGATGAGGGTCGGAGTATCTGTGGGGGACTTGCGTGAAGCCCCCGCCAGACCTTTCGTATCCTGGGGGTATAGACGCGACTAGACCATCGGTCGCCTCCCTCTGTTCCAGGTTTAGTTCAGACAACAAATGTCCCCCTCCTCTAATGCTGCCTCTCCTCCTATCCCTTCTCTATGCTGGGCCTTCTTCTTTCTTTTTTTCTTCCTTTCCCTGGGCCATTGTAACGGGAAATCGAAACGGCCCTACCTAGGTTATAGACATCCTCTGAATTACTTAAGACCCGCCAAACTGGCATCTCTGTCTTGATTCTAAATAAAACTGAACTGTTGCATTTGTCCCCATGTGTTGCATTCATTCTACTGTCCACCCCTCACCTATCACCCCACTGACTTCCTCACACGCCCTCTTCCTCCATCTCTCTTTTTTTTTCTCTCCCTCTTCTTGCCTCTCTCATCCTCTTCCCCGCAGGAGAACCGGCTATTCTTGCTCCCATTCCTATCGGAGCATTCCCTCGTCTTCCTAGCTTCCTGTTGGCCTTCTGCACTCAAAGCAAACCAGCAACCATAAGGAAATCTCCCTCAAAGAATAATTCCTCGTTAGGCGACCCTCACGACACTTACGTAACCTCTGTCAGTACCAAATATTTTTTATTATCACCCGCTTAACTCCCGCTGGCTGAGGCTGAAATGGCTGGGTACTGGAGAATCTGGTCTGTGTCTTTGGCAAATGGTATGTGTCATTATCTTTTCACCTTCCTTGAATGTTCTACGCCCCCTGCTCTTTTTTTTACTGTCTCTTGTTTCCCCTTTCCTTTTTTTCCTTCTTTTACTGAAAACTTGGGACAAAATTTCTCTTTCTAGGGTCCCATCTAAATTGGGAAACGTGTTTTCCAATCTGTTTTCAGAATAATATTGTCACTATTATGAAAAGAAAAATGATTTGCAATGGTAATGAATGAAAATTGGTACTACAATGTTTTTCATTGGGTTTAGCTGGAGTGTGAGGGGTCCAATAGGGTTAAACTCTTCATTTCAACTGACTGCTTTGTCAGCATTTTTCCGCAATTTTTCATTATCAGCAGAAGAATCTTGTTTCTTAGCAACACTGTAAAAAACAAATGCTTCACCCACACAACACACAACGAGGAGAAAGGAACTCCTTGGTGATGGAAGCGTTGAGAAAAGCGGTCATCCAAGGTGTATGCATTCCACGTCCCTATTTACCAAGCACAAGGGCATTGCACAGACACAACAAAACCGCAGTCAGTGATGAACAGAAACACTCACACAGAATTTCCTGTTGAAACAAAAGCCAGCTAAAAATTCTACTGGCACAAGCAAGTTCTTCCTAAATTTTTTCTTAAGGCCATAGAATTGATTTATGTCCCATAGACAATTTCTAGCTGCCGGTAATTCGAATAATTGTAGTGATGGGATATACTATGTAATCAGTTACTATAAATAGATGTAGGTCTTCTTGTGATGCTAGCCACTGTGTGTACCCACCAGAGCCTCAGACGGTAGGATGACATGTCGATATGCTCGTTCACACAGCAAACAGCAAGGTTGCCGTTAGCACCGGAACACTTCCACTGGCGACACCAGCTGCACATGAGTGTGGAACACGAGTTACTATGCACCAACATTATACGCACACACCGCAACTAAAATTGCTTATTTTGTTGGCTGATTTTGCTTGTGCAACCAACCTGTGCCGTCTTCTGTGCTTGAGGTGAGAGGTGGGAGATGTTGGTCTGCCTGTCTCTAGGTGACGGTAGGCCCTGGCAACCATCACAACAAACATCACCAGGTAGACCACAGCCCGACAACGTGGCCACACCCACAAACAAGTACTGTACAAGCTCAGAACACAGAGTTTTAAATGTCCAGATTCTTCCAAATTTTCAGAGTGATGTCTGTACATGTGCTTATATACAAATAAAATAGGACCACTGTTTCTTCCGTGTCATATAATAGGAAGAGATGTTATAAATGGATACAGCACATGTTTCTCCAAAGAGAGGTTGCTCCAAAGACTGTAGAATGGGAACACTGTTGGATACCTCTGAGACGAGAGGGGGAGGAGAGGGAGGAAGGAGGGGAAAATAATTTTTAGAAGGAAAACACAACATGAGTGAAGAAGAAGATAGAGAGAGCTGAGGAGAAATAACAAGAGAAAGAGGAGAGAGTGGAGGAAGAGAAGAAACAGGGTTTGACTTAGTTTAATTACCTCTCACAGAACTCGTAGACAAACATGAAGATTGAGCTGTTGCTATGGTGACCAGCTGCTTCCAGTAGCTCCCAGAGTTCCTCCCTCAACCCACTCTCTCTGTCTCCCTCACAACCAAACTACAAACACTACAAAACATACACACATACACACACACACACACCACAAGTTTAATAACCTGTCAATGTCACAAAAATTTGACAAGTCACAAGATGTAAAAAATTAGTTGGGATCAAAGTATAAAACAACCCCAAACTGAGCTATATATGTTTCGTTGAACTCTAAATATTAGTTTTGTATGACTATTGGTTGATTCAATCTACAACCACAATCAACTGTAAAAATCTATTCTCTGCCAAATTTTCTATCAGTTATGTAGAGGTCACATGGCTCACCGCAGTGTGTTCACCAACAAAGACGATCCAGAAGAAGAAGAGAGATGAAATGAGAAGACCTTGGCGAAAGTCATCGATCACCAACATCCACGGAATGTTGAGGTAGAGAGTTAGCATTTCGATTGGAGCTGAAGAACAAAGGATGAGGAGGGAAAGAGGAGTAAGGGATAAGGGAGAGAAGAAAGAAAGGAAGAGGGGGTAGAGAGGGAAAGAGAGAGGGCAGATAGGGAAGGAGAGAGGAAAGTAAGGAGGGTGGCTTCTTGAAGAGAGTTGAGTGCCAGGCTCACCATTGTAGGCAGTGAGAGCTGCGCACATGAAGACAAGAGATCTGTGGAAAGGGTGGCATAAATTTTTTTCTTCTCTCATTTATGTTCTTCTCCTTACTTGTGGGTGAGGTTGAGCATGGAGGAGTTTCCCGCCAATCTCCATAGCAACCAACACAGCGTCACCAGGGAGACGGGGAAGAGGACGCACTTGAGCGTGAACCATAGATCAGTGAACGCCATCGTCTGATGGACCACCTGGTGTCAGGAGTCGCGTCAAAAACAATCAATCTTAACACGGAGATCATGTAGTCCACTTACGTAGAGAGCCAGTTTGTTGAGGGGGGCGAGACCGCGGTACTGGGGGAGGGAGGAGAGAGGGAGGTAGGGGAAGGCCACGTTGACCAGGTACTGCGGGTGGTAGACGCTGCCCAGCTCAAACAGCTGCATGTGCTCACATTCCAGGTACCTCTGCAGCCACGGATTGGTGATAGAGCTCATAGAGAATGCACACACACAGGTGCCCTGCCAGAATTCTAGGCACATTCTTGCCTTCTGTTTTGTAGAGTAAATATTTATCAGCGAAATTTGCAATCTATCTCCAGCAGACGGTGCATAATTACTAGCTCGGTAGTGGCCACAATTGAATTTGACAAACGACATTAGCGGCTATCAATAGGGAAGCATACAGGATAGCTGGAAAAATTCAGGCTTGAGGTTCACTCACACAATATTTTGGCTCGGGCAAGCAAAATTTTGTTCTGCTAGACTGTTGCAACGAGAACTAACCCATTCAGTCATGTGACACCTGAGGGTACGTGTGATGTTTCCCTGGGCCATCCGTTGCCATGGTCCCCGGTGGTTGTCACGGTAACCGAGGACAACCTCCATGAGGACGTAGTTCATGTCGTGTTCTGCATTTGGAGAGGAGAATAATGTCCTAATTAGTGATCAGTGAGGTGTCCTGATTAGTGTGTCCTGATTGTTAAGGTGTCCTGATTAGTGTGTCCTGATTGTTAAGGTGTCCTGATTATGTACCTCACAAATTCAGGTTTTTTGTGTCCTAAACAAGAAATGGTGTCCTGAAAGTTAGCGATTTCAGTTCTGAAACGTACGTAGGACTATTTTGAGAAAGTCGTTGTCGAAATGAATTGCCAGGTCAGCAATCACAAAGTGAAATTTCCGAGACAGGATCTGGCCGTCTAGGAACGGGATCTGGACGTGGAACAGAATGTTCTCCAGAGGATAGTACTGTTTGTGTGGCTCAGTCTCCAGGTCCATGGGTTTCCCGACTCGTCCGCATTCCGTACCGTCGACTAGAGCGGTACCGGGATCCAGGATGTGGCGGAATGCGTTCTCGACGATGCACGTCTTGACAGGGTGATGGTGGGCCCACGTATGCTGGGGTCCTATATTCATAGGGATACCAAGACCCACGTGTGTGCAACCATAGGAAAGACAATAATCACGGGGGCTTGTCTAGCCCGACACAGAAAGTATATACATAGGTAGCTTTGTAGCTGCTAACAGTCACGTACCCAAGGCTCCAATGACGAAGAAAACGGCCGCAGCGACGAATACTAAGGCCGCCAGGAGGTACACACGGCAAATGCCGGCCGCCATGACTGTTTTCCAGCCTACTGATACGTACACGTATAGCTGGCTCCTGCCTCGCTGGTATATACTAGCTGTCTTGGCTACTGCTGTGTTCAGGACATTCCGCGCCAAACCGAAAAAGCAGGCGTGGTCGACAGCATGCATTCCGGACGCTCCACGCCTCACTCCACACGTCCGGAAAAATTCCGGACAATCCAATGATGTCCGGATTAGCCTGTCGCTATCTTGCACGCTCCATCCGGAATAGAAACTGATGTGCAATATAAAAAATATTATTGTGCTATGCAAACAAATAAATAAACATAAAGTGAAACGGAAGATGGATACGTTGACGAAAATAAGAGAGACTATGATCCGGGTGAATTCCTGCCCACTTCGATTGCTGTCCACAATTCAATTACAAAGTCGTCTGGAAACTCAAATTCCCCGAGATTGTTGTCAATGGCAACCGCGAAATCGTCCACGTTGGTCTTGGCTTTACCCAGATCCACCATTGTTTGTGCTGCAAGAGAGAAAGAGACGGTTCAAATTCAAACTTTTCGTTCGGTTTTTTGAGAAACGGCGAAGCAACAAACCTAGCTCCATGTCTCGAATACCCACATAACTCTCTAGCAGATCGTCGGCCTTTCTGGCTGCCGTCACCTCCCAGGACCTCTGTAGAGAAAGAAACCAGAGAGGGATAGCTACGTATATACCATGTCAAAATTAGTGCAATAGAGGTTGATGGTGTGTAGTGCAAAGGTTTCAAGCTTTTGCGATTCGGTAGCAAATTTTATGGAGAAAAATGTCGAAATTTTTATCCCTTGAAAAATTTTCCATGATAATAGCGGATAAATTACATGCCTACCCCTCACAGATGTATAAATAGAGCATAGGGGCTGTACACAGTTTTCAGCCCATGCTCTTCGACGCTAGAGTGGTGACTCACAACTTCTTCCACAGTGGCTTGTCCGTCTTTCTTCAGTCTGAGAGTGGCTCTCCCTCCCTCCTTCTCCACTGCCTGTTCCAGCCTCCCTGGGTCTCCGTCCAGTATTGAGGCAGTGGTGGGCTTCCTCCCTGACCCCCGGGGGGCAATCCCCTCTGGGGGAAGGGGGGGGAAATTGACTACAGTTGGAGTATGGAATGGTAATGTCTTCCATCTCGCTGCACCTATCCCTATCTCGCCCAAATTTCGCGTCCTCCCCTACATGAGCGTGTCAACGATTTTGCATTTGTTGTAGGCACATGAGTGGAAAAAGAGATGACCCAACTATCCTCAATGCTTTGATTAAAGTTGGAGTATGGAATGGTAACATCTTGTCTCGCTGCACCTATCTCTATCTCGCCCAAATTTTGCTATATTGTACTACCACATATCGAAGTTTGCTGTCCCCCTATATAAGGGTGTCAATGATTTTGCATTTGTTGTAGGCACATGAGCGGAAAAAGAGACAACCCAACTATCCTCAATGCTTTGACTAAAGTTGGAGTATGGAATGGTAATGTCTTCTATCTCGCTGCACCTATCCCCTTCTTGCCCAAATTTCGCGTCCTCCCCTACATGAGCGTGTCAACGATTTAGCATTTTTTGTAGACACATGAGCGGAAAAAGAGACGACCCAACTATCCTCAATGCTTTGACTAAAGTTGGAGTATGGAATGGTAATGTCTTCTATCTCGCTGCACCTATCCCCTTCTTGCCCAAATTTCGCGTCCTCCCCTACATGAGCGTGTCAACGATTTAGCATTTTTTGTAGACACATGAGCGGAAAAAGAGACGACCCAACTATCCTCAATGCTTTGACTAAAGTTGGAGTATGGAATGGTAATGTCTTCTATCTCGCTGCACCTATCCCTTCTTGCCCAAATTTCGCGTCCTCCCCTACATGAGCGTGTCAACGATTTAGCATTTTTTGTAGACACATGAGCGGAAAAAGAGATGACCCAACTATCCTCAATGCTTTGATTAAAGTTGGAGTATGGAATGGTAACATCTTCCATCTCGCTGCACCTATCCCCTTCTTGCCCAAATTTCACATCCTCCCCTACACGAGCGTGTCAACGATTTAGCATTTTTTGTAGACACATGGGCGGAAAAAGAGCTCTTAGGACAAAGCCACTCTTCAAAAGGCGGTTCCTTTGGTCTTCGTTGGTATACACACTTCAAAAATATAGTGTGAAATATTATAGTTTCAATGTTTGTTTGATGAAAGAACAAAGATACTCCTGTCAACACAGCAATACTATAGTGGAACCACACCCTATGGTTTTGGATGAAGAGGCAGTGGTTTTACGAGAGAGCAGTGGCCAATTAAGCCAGCCCTAGTGGGCAAAAAACATGTGTACACCAAAACTGCCCAACAGGAAACATTCAAATCTCACAGAGGATACTTTCTCATGCATTTCTTCCATCGCTGCACAAATGTCGAGAAAACGCTTACAAATGACTCTCAAATTTTGCGAAAGCTTGAAAGCACACTCACACACTCACACACACACACACACACACACACACACGCAACCTACCGAACGTTCTCTGCGGTTCGACGAGCCTCAGACTAAACTCCTGATACAGCGGCAGTTCCTTCAGCGTCTTTGCCACGTCGAAATGCCTCAAACCCACCATGCTCCTACCGTTGATACTGACGATGAGATCACCCACTCTAGTGGCCGCCTCATCTTGTGCCACGACGCTCCCCTCTCGTACCCTCTTGACAAACGGGTAACCAGCTCCGTTGTCAGTTATGGTCAGCCCGAGAGCCGGTTCAGTCTTGTTTATAGTCATCTCTTTCTCCGTGCCCTTCACGTGGGCAAATATGAAGTCCTCCAGACCAATCTGGCCTCCGAGTAACTTTGTCATGTCGATCTTATGGCTGTTGAGAGTGCAGAATATGATCTGAGAGAGTGAGAGTGAGAGATGGAGAGAATATTTTGGAACATTTCTCAGTGTTTCAGCTATTACACTCCAAGAACACTATTCAGTGACTATTTTGTATGCTTTCAACTAGGACTTTCGTTTCTCTCGATTTTTAGCTACACGTCCAGTTTTTAAAGAGACCTATATATGCTTATACATGAAGGTATTAGAGCATGTGGGATCACTTCCAATGCCAACGCTCTATTCACTTGGTTACATACGCACCACGTTCATTGACAGAACCTTGTGTGCATTTTCCTCACACACACCCCCATGCATTTCACATGTAGATACTACCATGTGTATGTGTGGGTGCGTCCAATAACCAACTGTGGGAGAGACTTCTATCAAAACGCTGTTACACAAAAGCATTACTTGAGTGGCATGCGTACAATGTATAGAAGATGACATTCCGACATTTGATACAGACGAGGCTATTACCAGCCATCCGTGTCGGCAATTGTAGGGCCGTAGACGTCAGAAGTGCTTTCTCACGTAAGAGGTAAGACTATAGCATTATAGACTGCTGGCTTAGCAGTGGGAATGTCAACAAATGCATACAAGTCACGGACCAACACATCATTCCAACCCTTATTTGCATAATATGTTTGCTATAGCATCTACGATACTGTTGGTCACTCGGTTTCTCTCATCTTTTCCCATTCTCTCTAGAGCCTAGAGACCTTGTACAATACTGAGCTTATGCATACATAAAGGGAAGTTATTAGCACGTTAAACAGTGCATGATAGGCGGTAAGCCGAACAAAAACACACAAAATAACATTTTCCAATATCTATCGTTCTCTTCCCCAAAAACTCCCATCTCTCCCCCTTCCTTTGCTCTCTCTCTCTCATGTCTATGTGATACTGGGCCTTCAAAAGCATTAGTCTCTCCCTCCCTCGGTGCATTTGGCAGGGACCACTGACCCGTGGTCGGCTCCACTAGAGCCAGTCCTTATACAGTGATTGGCGGGCTAAGTGGACACACAAGACCCTTACATCCACCATACTTCACAACACCGCACACTCCGTAAGTGGTTCTGTGAGAGCCTATTGAAGTCACTCACAGCGTGAGCTGTGTTTCGTGGCTAGAGGTTTTTTAGAAGTTTCGTTACGCAACACGCTATGTTGCTGTACAGCAAGTAGCACTGGATGAGAGGGAACAAGCGTTGGCAGTAGGAGGGGCACTACAAGGTGTTGCCATGGGAACTAAAACACGAAAAGGCAGTGCATTGCTTTGAATTGCACAGTTTTGTATGAGTTTTCATACACGTAAAGGCCCCAAAACCAGCAAAAGGTTTCGGGATGTAGCAACACAAGAAGGACGTAGGTGTGTGTGTGGGGGCGATAGATATGGGCAAACCTGGTCTGGGGAGATGCCGAATGCAGCTGCAATGCGAGCATAGAGTTCTTTGACATTGGTGAAGTCTTTTATCTCCTTGGTGGGGCTACCGTGAGCCAACTGACAGTGAAATATCAGCTCTTGTCGAGGTGGGACGACCCTCCGACCCCCAGTCGGGGCCGCTCGTGGGCCCCCTACCGCTGGGGACGGGGGAGCGGGGAGCGGGGGCGTGGCAGTGTTCTTCTTGACCCCGGGCCCGGCTCCCTGAACGTGCTTGGGACTCCTCTCGCTGCCCGACTTCTTCTGGCCGCTGAGGATGGGCATCCCGACACACACAGCCGATCCTCGACGAACGGAACAGCTAGTAAACTGCGAAACCTTTGCAGTTGTTTAGCTATCTCCGGATCACTCCTCCGCGGACTGCCGCATCCGGGTCCAGGAGCGACCGCGCTCTCTTTGCAGTTCCGACGTGAACTTCACAGCTCCGACCTTCGAAATCTCTGCAGGAAGACTCCACAGCAATACAGCCACACTGCACAGCGAGAGAAGACGACAACTGAGTAAGTAAACAGACAATCAATTAATTCTTCACAGTTTCCGGCAAACAAGGAAAGGGGCGTGGAAAACTAATTAACCCCATAACGCCTGAAATAGGGAGCACGTGATGAACTTGGAGAGACGATTTTCGCTTTTCGGCTTTTACCGGCTTGAGAAATGAGCTAGACGGTCATGCTGCAACTTCTCACGGCCCGTGAGTGCGGGCTGGGTCCACCTTGGTTCCTCCCGCGCTCGTACGGCAGTCAGCGCTTCTCTGAGCTGGAGTTGAGCAAGGAGAAGGAGCTGGGGCGGTTCCACAGCGCCGCTGTCAACTCCCTGGACCTCGACTGTGACGGCAGATAGTGAGTTACGGCCGACATGCACAGTGCAACTTTGTTCCGTGATACAAAAGCCTCGTTCAACTTCAATGTATGGGTATGATGGGGTCATGCAACATGCAATAGAGACAACACTCTATCTGTCTTGCAGTCTGATATCCGGTGGTGGAGACGTACCTGGTTCCATTGCCATACACGACACCGCCAGACCAGCAGGAGAGAAGGGTCTGTACGTATGTGGCGTCACTGTCAGTACCTACGGAACGTAAGTGATCCCCTTATAGATAGCATCGGAACCCTACTCTAATACAGACACCAATGGAAATGTCCATATTAGTAAGGTGTGTTATTTCAGGGGTTAAATTTCATGCAAGAATATTTCTAATAAAAATTGTCCTTATTTCAGGGATGTTATTAATACTGTAATAAGCAATAAATGGTTCACAGGCAGAACCATACAGACACGTCTCATGCTGTCTCAGTCGTTCAGTGGTTTCCGCACGACACGGGCATTTTTACCACCACCTCCGGCGACAGATACCTGAAGATCTGGGACACCAATGATCTCCTAGTGAGCCCCCATCCTCTCTCTCCCTCTCTCCTCGTCTCTGCCCAAATCTCTAGTTTTTTTGTGTTCTTCAACAGTAATCTATGAAGTATCGTCCAGTTTTTCTCCCTCTCTCTCTTCTTTACACGTGAGGTTGTTGAGAAATTCAAGTTCAAGAACCCCATTTACACCCACGTCATGTCGACTGGCACCTCACACACGCTGACTGCGGTGGGGGGAGGAGAGTGTAAGATAACCCTTTGCGACTTGGTGTCTGGAGCCTCGTCTCACGTACTTGAGGGACACAGCAAACCTGTTATGGCTCTGGCTTGGTCCACCGCCTGTGAGCATGTTCTCGCCAGTGGCAGGTGAGGGAGGGAAGTCAGAGCTCAGTGAACTGAGAGAAGAGGAGAGGGAAAGAGAGAGAGAGAGGGAGAGTTGTGTGCCATGAAGGATATTTTTAATGTCCTATCAATTTTAAGATGGTATGTGTATAGATAATTCTTATGGGAGCATTGGGTCTATACAAAGTACAATAAGGAGGTACAGTTGACAAATCCAAGGGGTCTGCAACTAACTATTCGTATACGATTTAAGCATAATGCACATTGACTAAGAGGTTAAGAGTGCTATATAGCACTATTCATGTGTATTACAGTGGTTCTCCTCCCAGTCAGGATAACAGTGTGGTACTGTGGGACATCCGTAAGGCAAATGGTCCACTGACGAAATTAGACCAACACAATGGATCCAGGGCATCCAGTGACCCATCAGGTATATACTGATGTATGCATTACTACTGACCAAGTCGTGTTAGCTGTACATTTCTGTAGTGACGGTAGCTCACGGTGGATCAGTGAACGGACTGTGTTTTTCTCCTGATGGTCTTCATCTGGTGTCGTTTGGTACTGACGATAGACTGAGACTGTGGGACGCAGTTACTGGCAAGAACACACTGGTACATCAGACCCCCATCTCTTTCCTCCTCTCTTTTTCTAACAGTATATATACCTCTTGCACAAGCAGAACCACTTAAAGAGTCACACTTCTAATCTACAAAGCATTGGCATCAGAAAAAGCACCCTGCTATAGCAGTACTAAAAACCACACCACACTGGAGTAAAATTCTATAAACCTCCTTCTATATACCATTTCCCCGACTTGATTTACATCCTCTTTTCTCCGTTGATGTGGATGCAGGTAAACTAAGTCATTACCACTAGGATAGTGCTGGTAAAAAAACACCATTTAAGCAGCTAAAAACAAACCCCACTTCTACTTATTCTGATTTGCAGAGGTAATCTTCTCTTCCTCAATCAAAAGGTAAACTATGGCCGTGTCTTCAACACTCTCCCAAAGCAGAACTGCCCGCTGGCCTTCTCCCCTCTCTCGTCCACCCTCCACCCCATCATCTGCATCCCTGTGGGCGGGGAGGTCCTCATGTTTCACCTCACGACTGGCAAAAAAGTCAAATCCCTCTCGGGACACTTTGGGAAGGTGCACAGTCTCGCCGTACATCCGGTGGAACAGGTTTGACCAGTTTTAAAAACCGGACCAACTGGATCCTCTCTCCCTCTCCCCCCAGGAGCTGTATTCTGGTGGTACTGATGCCAACATTCTATGCTGGATGCCTCCTCCTCCAAGGGTTAGTGTCTACCCCAATTAAGAGAGGGCACAAATATTTGTTGGGCACCTGCAAAATATTCGTGGTGAGCAAAAGAAACTCTTTCTCTCCAGAAGCCATCACTGGATCGCGCCAGAAGATCAAATGCCACTGGAGCTGTGTATGAGGATGCCTGGAGCAGCGACGAAGACAACGACGATGATGGAAGACACTAGATTCAACGCCTTTTCTGTTCCGTTTTCAATTACATTCCATCACCCGCTCTTCATGTCTGTATGTATCACTCTGTGTGTCGACATCAACTGCAGTTCTATTTTATGGCTGTTTTCACAAACAGAAGCAATTTATGTCAAAATGCTATATTATAATGTATAATAATACGGCTCATGATCCATACTATTGAGTTGTTCCAAAAAAACTTCATAAAACTATAGCTTTCGCAAGTATCAGTAAAAACTCAGTAGATTTAACGAACTGCAGTCCCAATGCAAGAACGTTTGCTGGAGGTCATTTCATGTTGATTGCTCTCTGGTAGAGTCTGGAGTATATCTTCTCCATCGTCTCGTTGAACACCAGACGATGGTGTTTCCCCTGAAACTGGGCCATCTTCTGACTCCAATAGTCCTCGCCTTCCTCCCCTCCAAGACCAACCAACACACTGGTCGTGGTTAGAGAAGATTAGAGAAATTCATACATACACGGCATTGCGAAGTGAATTTTTTTGCAGTTTGAGGCAGGCTACAAGTGTAGTGAACGTTACCACACCCCCTATTGTCATGCATTACATAACACACTGCACATGTGCAAGAAAGCAGTCCAACAAGAACCTTATACACAGATTTTTGCAAGGTCGGGCGGTGGAGGAAATAAGGTATTGCAAATCTGACGGGCATTTTGGCAACATAGTGAAACTGGCTCTTCGAAAAGGTTCTTCTAACAGACGGTTATAATACCTTTTCTCTGGAATCAGTTTGGCTGATTTATTGAGTAGATCTTCCCTCTCAGCCGACAGGGATGCTCTGTATAATTATATAGGAATAGCAGGAGTTACAGAATGAAAGTGAAACTAGAAAACAGACCGCAATCTGTCGTCATCTTCACTCATGTCGTCTCGCCCAAGACCTTCCGCTGACCGCTGAGAGGACAAGAAGATCATGCGCAAGTCATGTGACATCAGGTGAGCACATACCCGACATTCGCAGCAGTCCTGGATGAGTGTCTGGAGCTTGTGTTCTATGAGTGTGGTTGGACTGGGGTCCATTCCCATTCCCCCGTTCCCATTCTGGTGGGAAAGGTATTTGGAGAGGAGATGATGTCTCTGTCGTCTGCAGGAGATGCTCGTCACGGCCTGTGGGAAACATTTTGAGCAGAATAGGAAAAGACAAACTACGAGAGGAAAAGAGATTTCATCATCATCAAAAACCTGCGGTGAATGGCGACGTCTTGTATCAGAGGTGATGTCATCATCAGATTGAGACGGAGGCTCCTCCCCTCTTTCACTTCCTGTCACATGACTGTCACATGAGCTGCTGGAGTCGCCACTGGTATTACCAGATGAACTGGTGGCTTCACTCCCACTATTATTATCGACGACATCATCAGGAGGCGGGGTAACTGAATTTGTATGACATCGTTCAGTTGGAGTTGGTTCATCAATTTTTGCCCCATACTGAGGCAGTGAGGTTTCGTTCTTCCTCGAAGTGACAACATTAACCCTAGTCCAACCCCTTTTCCCTCTCCCCATCACTCGTCCCCCTCCTCCTCCCCTGCTCTCTCGCTCGGCCATTTTACCTGGAGTCTGGCCGCAAAAGTCTCTTTTTGCCAGAAGACCTCTGTCCACTCTTCCTGCCATGAACGGACGAGTTGCGACCCCTCTCTGTGAGGGGTCAAGATTTTCCGGTTCCCCCACTAGTTCCAGAGAGGGGGCAGATTTCGAGCGTGGGCCTCGCTGGCTACAGCGACCGTGGACCCCCTGACTCTGCTGTCGGTAGCTTCGTCGGGGGCACGAGGTCCATTCGTGGGGTCCAACACTGACAGTACAGCAGTGGTAGAGACCCCCGGGGTTAGTTGTGAGGGTTCCCCTGACTTTCAATTTTCGACCCCCAAATGATCCTCCATGAATTGACGATTTAGAGTTGGGGGGTCTAATTTTTCCCGGGGGTTCCTTAATCTCTGACTCTCCAGCCCCGCCCCCCAAACAATATTCTGGGTGTGGCTCGGCATAGCTGTCAAGTAGTAGGTGGAGCTTGTCTGTTGCAGCCACACCCATTTGTCGGTTTGGAGGTCGTCTGGTATTGTGGGCGGGGTTTGGTGTCTTCATCGGGGTATTCTCAATTGGTGGTTTCCACGGCGATGACAAGGGGAAGGGTGTTGCTATGGTGATTTTGGTGACAGCTGTGGAAGTGGTGAGCATCAATTGGGGACAATACTGTAGAAAATTGTCAGTAAAAATTTTGAGGAGACCGATAAAATATTTTTTGCCTGGTAATTCCGAGATTTGTTGAGAGACAGAGTCCTCAGTTGTCCTGGTCTCAGGGGAACCTCGGGGAACAGAAATTCATCAGCGGGGGCCTCGTAGCGGGCCAAAATTCTTCCTCCTGCGACCATGCCAAAAATACTGGATTTTGTAGTGAAGTGGATAGGTTGGTCTAACCCTCATAGTCCTCTGTGACTTGTACCATCTCCAGAAACACATGTTCACCTAGACCATTCAGATTACATCATATAGATACACCATCGTGAGTGTAGAGTAAAACTCTCTGTGGATTATCAATACTCACCAGTTATTATCTCTCTAAGCAGAGATGGGTCAGAACAGTTTGTTAGGACCTGCAGTCGCAATGTGTCTTCTCCCCCATCACCCATAACACAGAAACAGCTAACTTTACCCTGTCGAAGGTGAGTGAGGTGCCATGGAGGAGGAGGGGGAAGGTGGGTCTAAAGAGAGAGGAATGTTGCAGCTGTCCCAGGACACAGGCTCTCAGGAAGACAGGTGCTCCCTGAAGGTGAATGGGACAGCCTGGCAGGTCTTCCCAGTGCAGCTGCCAACAGGAGAGAGGACAGAGAAACGAGGGGAGATTACAAGAACTCTAGTGGGTGTCTGAGGGTGTCCTAACCTCTTTCAGAGCGAACGTTACGACGCATCTCACACACTCCATTGTTTGCACCGGCGAAGGTCAAATTTTGATTTCAAATTTCAAAATTTCCCGGGAGATTTGCCAAATTTGATTGGTTGGCCGGAGCCCACACCCATGTGCGGTTTTTCGCCGCTTGAGCCTGCCTTCTTAGTATGGAGAGGTACGAGAAGATTCGTGTAATAGGACAAGGCGCCTTCGGGTGAGCACCTCTCTACACATGCAGTAATATAGGACCCCGAATATAAACACCGATCCGTTTAGAGTGCCTTGGACCTGTCATGTTGTTATGGTGTGCTCTAGTTAGAATCAATCGACTTCCCTTTCCCCCGCCCGTTGTCCAGGAAGGTGTTCCTGTGCCGCGGGAAGGTCAAGAAACAGCAACTGATAGTTATAAAACAGATCCCTCTGGACGAACTCCAAAATATCGAGCGAAAAGCTGCTCGGAATGAGGTATATACATCTAAACCAGAAGTGTATTATTGTTACTGACCTGCTCACGTGATCCACGCAGGTGGAAGTTCTATCGATCTTGAAGCACCCGAACATCATTGCCTACTTTGACAACTTTGTGGAGGAGAAGAGCCTGATGATAGTGATGGAGTATGCTCCAGGCGGGACCCTCTTCGAGTTCATCCAGGACAGGAACGGAGTCTTCATGGAGGAGGAGGTAACTAGCGGGAAACTTTGAGGACGAAATTCATGGTTGGTCACAGAAATGTGATAATTTTTTTCATTCGAAGATGCTCTGGTATACAGTATGCATGAAATTATAGTTCATAGCATACCAGCCATAGGTATATAGATAGATAGATAGATAGATAGATAGAGAAATAAATAAAAACCACCACCACCATATTTACAAACCCCAAAATGTACCCTATCCCCTAGTCTTGTCTTTGTCTCCTTTTTACTCTCACTCACACTCTCCCTTACACATGTGTACATATAATGTATGTACCTTCTCCTCCCCCAGCACATCCTACAGTTCTTTGCCCAGCTATTGGTGGCCATAGAACACATCCACTCACTCAACATCCTCCATCGAGACCTCAAGACCCAGAACATCATGCTCAACAAGAAGAGAACGGTTCTAAAGATCGGAGATTTCGGCATTTCCAAAGTTCTCTCCAGCAAAATAACCTCTGCCCAAACAGTTAGTTTCTGGTATATAGAATTAGAAAAAAAACTTCTCCGAAAGCAAATTTGTCAATGGAGGCCTGTAATTACATAGAAATTTTTACAATCATTTGCAAAAACAAATTGGTGGGAGTATAATTATACGATGAAGAAAGGTTTGTAAAACTTGTATTACATCTCGTTGTTGCTCTGCAGGTGGTTGGAACTCCATGCTATATTTCTCCCGAAATCTGCGAGGGAAAGCCTTACGCCAAGAAGTCTGACATATGGGCCCTGGGCTGCATTCTGTACGAGCTGACCACACTCAAGAAAGCTTTCGAGGGACCGGTAAGTTTTGGGGGGTCCACTGATGTGAAATGCACCCCCTCCCCCCCTCTGTGTGCTCCCTGCTCTTCTAGAACCTTCCGGCACTGGTGATGAAGATAATGCAGGCCTCGGCGGCACTGCGACCTCTGGAATCTTGCTACAGCCGCGGACTCAAGGACCTCATCTACTCGCTGTTGCAGCGTAACCCTGATGACCGCCCTGACGTACACCTCGCCATGGCAAACCCGTTTGTCGTGAACCCCCTCATGAACCTGAGTACAGATATAGGGAGGCTGCCCTGCACACGGTGTGTTGAATGGTGTCAGTGTGTGTTGAACGGTGTCAGTGTGTGTTGAACGGTGTCAGTGTGTGTTGAATGGTGTCAGTGTGTGTGTCAGTACTGATAGGTGAGAGGCACATGCAGCAAACACAATAACACAATTTGTTGGATATCCCTACGTAACCGACAGGTACTGGGGGATTTTATCAGCCTATACGATCCTACATGTGCAAGCAGGGTTCATACATGTCATTTGCCTAGGGGATATCCAACAAATCTGTTGAAATACATGTGTGTGTGTGTGTGTGTGTGTGTTTCTTGTATACGTGCATGATATGTAGATACAATTATGATCCGAATTATAGCACCCCACCCATTTGCTGTTTGCACAAATTTGCTGGTTGTTAAATTTTGTGTGAGTGTATCTATGTACTGTATGTATGTACCGAATCATTATATTGTCGTCAGTCCGTATTCCAAGCCGGAGGGCCGGAGGTCAGACTCTGGGGTGGAGACTGGAACCGAGTCTGGGATGATGGGGTCTGGACTCAGGAAAGGAGTGAGGCAGAGGTCGTTCTTCGAGGACGAGTACAGCACCGCCACTGGAGAGGTTGGGGTTAATCGCCAGAGATCAGTAGGGAATTTGACAAGTGAAACGTGCATACGACATAGTCATCCAAGTTGCATTGATCGTCTACTCCACTATACAGCCTGTTGTGTATACTGTTCATGTATGTACTGGGTTTAAGTATTGGGTCACCTCCTCTCTTGTTTGTCTTAGTCGGCAGGCAGTCTCAAGTTTGTGCTCCAGACAACTGTCTACATGTGGGGCAACGGGACCCCTCTCCCCCTCGTCCTCCCCTCCCCCTCCGACTCTCGGGTGGTGGGCATGGCTTGTGGGCGGAGCCAGAAGACGGGGGTCACGGAGGATGGAAAACTCTTTCTGTGGCAGGTTAAGGCCAGTGCAATCTTGTTACGTGACTTACGCACTCTCATGTAGCTTCAAATGTGGTCCATTTCATGCAATACAAAGGCTTTGACAACTTTGTTGATTACCCATACATTAATTTTAAGATGCATTAGACTTGGTATCTTGTATCATGCTAGCTCTGTTTGTCAGCAGTTAGTCAATTTCGCTATCTTTCTCTCTCTCTCTCTCCTTCCTTTTTCTCCGTCTCTCTTATTCAACTGCAGTCTTCTCTGTCGCCAGCTAGTGCTGTTGCCATGACGCTGGGACCACACCCAAAGAGCCCCGCCCAGACCCCCCAGGAGATGATGACTAAGCTAATTACTGGAGAATCCTCTGCATTCATCAGGAAGGTCTCCAGTGGCGACATGTACTACGCCTGTTTAACCGGTTTGACAAACCAGTTTGTCGTAGTACAATGGCTCATTGACTGTTTTTCAGATAAAGGCATACTTATGACGTTTGGGAGCGGAGTGAACGGTTGTCTTGGTTACGGTAACTACGACGATGCACCTGAGGTAAATTATACCAAGCATCTGAACCCAACCCTATATGAAATGGAGAATGTTTGTTAGTGAGCGTGTGTAGACGTGTGTAAATGTTCCCCTCCAGCCAAAGTTGGTGCCAGCGATGCTGGACTTTGAAACAGTGGAGGTTGACTGCGGCCAGGCCCACGTGGTCGCTGTCACAGGTATATACATAATATAGATACACGGGTAGACAAGATATTTTACTGCTCATAAGACTGCTGGTCATCTCTCTCTGTGTTTATACCCAGCTGATCAAGAAGTGTTCAGTTGGGGAAGAGGAGATCATGGTGAGCAGAAATTTTTTTTTCACCACAAATTAATTGATGTTCTGTGCGATGGATGTACTAGAAATTTTACAAACATTGGTGTAAAATTTAGCTGTGTAGCTCTACGTACATAAACACAGGCAAACTGTCTTTATCCCACAGTATAAATTAACTACTAAAATCTCGAACTTTGCAAAGTTGTCTCCCCCCGTAAGTTTGCTGTGATTGTCCTCGTGCAGGTCAGCTGGGTCTGGGTAGCCATGACAGCTACTCCACCCCGCAGAGAGTGACCCTCCCTCCCCCGCTCTCCGTGGGGCAGGACGGGGTTAAAGTTGCGGCAGTTTGCTGCGGCTCCGACTGTTCTCTCCTCATCACCTCCACTGGCAGACTCCTGGCTGCCGGCAACAACAGGTTCGATGGGAGGGGGATTCTAAATGATGCACCCCATCTAATGACTCTCATGTGTGCATGTACTATATAACTTTTTTCATACTCCATGAGTTTTTTTGATTGGCATCATGAGTAACATTTCCATCTACTAATAAAAAATCTTCCCCCTTCGTCTCCAGGTTCAACAAACTGACTCTGGACACTGATGCCACTGAAGATGGTGAAGAAGATGATGACACCCTTGTTCTCCCTCCTGCCGACAAAGACGATGGGCTCCATTTAGAATCAGGAGTGAACAAACCTGCGGAGTCCTCACCCGCTCAGTCGCGACTCCCTCGAACTCTCGCAAGCCCCTCCCCACAGCCTGGGTTGGCTCCACCCCCTCTCTCGTTCCTTCAGGAAACGAGGGAAGGGGAGGGGCAGCCAGCCATCCTGAAACTTCTGGACCCAACGCAGCTCTCCACTTCTTCCTTTGTCATGTCCTCCATTAAGGTGGAGCCCCTGTGGGAGCTCTCTTTATACATAGGGTTTAGTGTAGTACATACATACATATGCATTTGTACTTTTTAGCGAGCACATAAGAAGGTGCCCAAAAAACTTGCGTACTTTTAGCAAGCAAGTGAGAAAAATGACAAGCATCCTGAAAATTTTGACTAAAACTGGCAAATTCTGTGGAATGAAAAAATTTGGTGACCCAAATTTTTAATGGTCATCAGCTAGGGAACAATTTTGAGGAATCCGTGTCATACGTAAAATACCCCTTTCTTCTTGTTAATCTTATTCTGCAGTTGAGGAAATCTGGAGAACCAGATGCCAATCACAGTGTGGGCGGAGCCTCACTGCCTACAACAACTAGACGTGTCTCCCTGACTGACCGGAAGAGAGGTCAAAGGTCGGATTGACGAGGCACAAGTGTTCAGGGAGAGTGGGAGCCAGCTGATAAGGGGGCGGAATATAGTTGCTGTTGCCGTGGGAACTAACCATACCGCCATGGTTACCGGTTAGTATATAGCATGCAGGAACAGTAGGTTTTAGCATGGCAGTAGGCAGTAGGCAGTGTAGCAACGATTAGTATGCTGGTTAATTGTCCTCCCTTTCCCTCCACCTACTTGCTAAAACTACGATACCTTTGTACTGCGAAGGGGTCAAAAATGTAAGCCCAAGCAGAAGGTGCTCAAATCCTCTTCTTCCCTCTTATCCCAGATGTTGGTGAGGTGATAACCTCGGGGGACAACATGTTTGGGCAGTTGGGGTACCCCAAGGGTAAGGGGGAGAGGGACCCTGGAGTGGTGGAGTCACTGGGGGAGAGGGGACCAGTCAGACTCGTCGCCTGCGGTGACTGCTTCACCGTTATCTCCACTGAAGGTCGGCATCCTCACTAGCTGTGTGTGCCGTGCCACTGTTTGAGCTCTAGCTATTGAGCTGAAGCTCCGAGATTATGCCTGCATGTTTTGTACGAACACACGCACACACACCAGATCACAAGGTGTATTCGTGGGGCAGTGGGAAGAGGGGGAGATTGGGGAGGGAGTACAAGGAGGAGTCATCATGTTACCCACAGCCAGTCCTCTTTGAGGGATCGTCCATTCAGTCCATTGTCTGTTCCCACGGCAACACCCTCCTACTCTCTGTATCAACTCCGTCATGACATCATCATTACATCAGCTTTTTCACAATCAAACAATCATTTCATGACATTTATAATTTATTACGTTTTTAATTAGTACAAAAGATTATTACATGATACAAACAAGATACAAACTTGACATACATCCAGAAATAAACACTTCAATTAATCCTCTTGTAATACTAACAGACGAACTTTGCCCGACAAATTGCTCAGGGTCTCTATGGCAACGTCTTTGGCCACCCCCACTAACAGAGTGTCGTTGACGGCAATGAGCTCATCTCCAGACTTGAGTCTGCCGTCACGCTCTGCCAGACTGTTGGGAAGGACCCTCTTGATAATGATAGGGAGATCCCCGCTCGGTGAGCCACTCCCCCCAACGATGCTGATTCCCAGTGCAGGACTGTCCGGTTCCAGTTCCAAATAGATCTCTAACATTCTGAGTAATAATTATGAGAGGAAAACCTATGGATTTTGTGGGTAAAAATTCTTGGAATTTTGCCCAGCATTCATGCTATATAGGAAGAAACAGTCATTATTGAGGTCTAAATAGGGCCCACCTGTCATCTGCAAACAACTGTTCCAACTCGGCAGGGTCCATGTCCGAATTCATGAGGTCAAAGTCCTCCAGTAGCGGCGGAAAACTCCACCTCTTCCCGGCATCGCCGTTCACCATTGCAACCACCTCACAACCGTCAACCTCTCCGTTCACCATGGCAACCGCCTCCCCGCCATTCACCGTGGCAACCTCTTGAGTTCCCTGAGAGAAGCAACAGCTTAATCTAATCTCAGAACACGAGAAAGCATGTCGCATTTAATCAAATTCTCAAACGCAGACAAGCGAGTGTTTTTCAATCTAATTACCCAAAACACGAGTTGGCATGCTTTTCAAATTTGTGTCTTGGCACGCGTGTCTCTTCCAGACTGTGATTCATTACCCCACCCACCTCCCATTCTTTTACCGACATGCCAACTACAATTACAGACAACTAACCTGCTCTGTTGCAGCTCCAAAAACTTCCTCGATTCCATTCTCTCCCACTCTCTCCCCCACTCCTCTGTCATTATCTTCCTCCGTCTCCTCCTTGATTGCAGGGGCTTCCTCGTCTCTGACACTATTACCGACTTTCAAACGTTCTCCATCTTCCGGGATGCCGCCATTTTCTTCCTCTCCAAGCTCAGTATTCGGAGGTCTCTTTTGTTCGTTTCCCCGGGTGATTACAGGGTGGATCCCATTTTCGCCGGCTCCAGCCTCACTATGGGTCCTGTCCTCTATGGTTGTGGTGGCTGTTGGTCGATTCCCTACGGATGTCTCTCTCTCAACAACTGTGTGGAAATGGGGAAACCCTCTCTAATGACACCCCTGAAACGAGGACACCTCTCTAATAAGGATACTCTTTTATTTCCCCCAAGGACAGTTCTTGCATGCAATTTGACGCCTAGGACACCTAACTAATAGTCTTCTGCCCCATTGGTGTCCTAATTGGAGGGGTTCCACTGGACTATCATTAATTTGTATGCATAGTGCACCCATGGCCATTCTTCATTGTGGTCCATTATGGATCGGCATGCAGGGCCGGCAAGGATAGGAGCCACATGTATGCAAACACATGTAGGTTCTGTAACTATTTGTGCATTTTGTACACCGAAACAGCATACCATGTATATACGATGTTTTCCTGTAACTTGCATGTGATAACGACTACTTTGATGGCAGATACAGCCTTGGAGGCAATTGGACACACACCACACCATCTTAGTGAGAGTGTAGGGACAACAGGTGTAGTGTGTAACTGTAGTGTGTGTGAGTGTTTCCCCTAACATATATAGCATGCAGCACCCACCTTTGTCATCTTGTGTCCTTTCATCCGTCTTCTTCCTTCGACTGACTGCATCATCTGCACGCTGCACAACCACACACACACACACACACACACACACAAGGTTTTAACATCAAAAGTGAATCACACCAATACACCTTTGCCGGGATACATGTTGATGTTATAGTCATGCGTAATCATTATTTCCCCCTCCTCAGCCAATACATTCCAACAGAACACAACAGCGAGTTGAACAAGCTATGTATACACCTCATTACTAATATCATACTTCAAACGCTAACTAAGTGCCTGATGGAATCCAATCAGCCCTGCCTGAATGACCGTTGCCGGGGGATACACAATGGCATGCAAACATCGATACTTTGGCAAAAACTTGCCCAATGGCGTACAAGTATACACATTAGTAGCAAAATGCCCAGACTGTATTTCTTGGTATACCCAACCCTTTCCTTGTTACTCCTACACTTCCTCATTGACTCTAGCGGAATTGACAAATCTAATTGGGAAGTGCTAAAGTGGTTGAGTTCCTGTAGTACATGTGGTGTATACAGTCTTGCTGATATGGTGTATATAATTATACAGTCTTGCTGGCATTGACAGGCGCGTATGTCACACACAGGAATACAAGCAGCAGCCTGTCAATTTCAGGAGCAACGGAGACATTTGTTGGAAACACACTCAGAGCTCTGTTGTCACTGAGCTAGAGCTTCTCTGCTCCCTTGCAGCCATAGAGCCTATATACTGACTGTACACGCCATACCACCTCATAACTCATTTACACTATGCAACCTCTATGAGCTAAGATTCTTTGCTTGCTGTGCTGAAATGATGAGGTGTATGCATTTTCGGAAAAAAAGAGCTTGTTAGGCTGTCTGTGGAGGCAGGGAGCATAGCTATACATAGCTGTGTTACTTAAATTGAAACCAACTCAGGTAGGGAGGCAAGGTCAGCCTAGGGAGGGCTAAATAGAGCTGAACTACCATAGCTACTGGCTCAAGAGTGCCCGTTTGGGAACACTAACTGACTTATAGGTGCTGAGTAACCTGCTGTGTTGTCTGGAGAGCCAAACAAAGAGGAAGGCTGGCCCGAGAAGAACAACAACATGTGCAAGAGGGGGCAGGGTTAGACACAGCCACAACAGCGGGTCAGCAAGCACACTGAACATAAGGGGCACACTGCATAATCGACACACACACATTACCCACATTTCACCATGAAACTACATGTATATATACCTACTAAATGCACAGTCTGCAACATTCTAAGTGCTGGGGACATAGTACGTATATACCTCTTTAGACCAACATGTACCCATCATGCACTCAGACACCACTAATGTCCTGCAGACATCTTGGTAGGTAGAAACATGGCAGTTCTAGTCCTCAAGGGCTATTACTACTATTACACTACTATAGTGGCTATTGTACTGAGGAGCTTGTCAAGCTATATACACCGATCAGCTTGTCCAGCTACACTGCTCAGCTATAAATGACTAGCTGTAGTAGGTTAGCACAGCTATAGAGACCGACTAAGAACTGAATAGAAACACAACACCAGCTAACGCACTGAATTCGGCCCAACAAACAGCAGCATAAGTAGTCTCTTGTACCGACTACAGATTTGTACGTGTGTAGCTATAACTCTCACGCACGCACATACCTTGCCCAACGCTCCAAGTACAATAACTAACTGGGGGAGTGCTGCTAGGTATTGCAGAGTATGTGTAGCTCGAGTTGATCGAGCGAGGGTGGAGGCCAGCTAGTGTGGGCACAGCAGTGTGTTGACAGTTCTGTTGTAACAGAGTTCTGCCTCCACACTTGTAGGCGGCCTGTAGTGAGCCAGCCATGAATACCACCGCTCGTTTGCCCCCTACGCCAGTCCCATAATACCGAGCTAATTGCAGCAAACATCCACACACATCAATGATGCAGCGTGTCTAGCCGTTCTCTACGCCAGCGCGGTAATTCGCGAGGTATTTTCGCGAGTTTACACGCCTACCTTTCTCCTGACGCAAAAAGTGAAGACGCCGACTAAGGAGCCCAGGACGGCCATGATCACCAGCAGCAGCAGATATGGTCCCAACGCCGTCACTCCCTCGGAGACGCTCTGTGTTAGCGATATTATGCAAAAAGTCACTCTCTGGATCTCCAAAGCACGATCTTAGTTTATATGCAGAATTACTGTGCAAGGGCTGAATCGAGCTCTATAGAAAGCAGACAGAGAGCCATAAATGCAGGCTATGTGTATATATATATACTCGTCTCAGGAATTCATAGGCCGTGAATTGCATCGGAATTCTCCGACAGCTAATATGTACATACACTTCTATGGGTGGTGCTGTCTGCTGGCCCAGCTCTGTTGCAGAGCTCCCAGCCCAGCCCATTTAGCACGTCATACACAAAGAACTGCTCAAATGGAACCCACAAGGCCTATCACTTCCCCGGGCCGTCATGGATAGATACGGCATCGGGTTCTTGCAAACGCCTTTCTAAACTTTGCTATTTCACTCACCGCTTCTCCCATGTTGAACTGGTACGCCTATGCACTTATAAACACGAAAGACGGCTCCCACCATTAGCTATACTCAACAGCAGTCTATAAGCAATACTGGAAGAATGGCAGCTATAAAGTTGCTGCAAACTCTTTGATGTGCTGACCCGACAGGAACTTTGTAAAACGTAAGCGGACGTTCACGTCGTATTATCCGGACATTGAGCGCGCATTGAAAACGTGAGCGGACGTGCACGGCGTGATATCCGGAGCCACCAACATGGCGCGGAACAGCGAGAAGAGGCTCTCTGGGTTGAACAGGTTCTTAGAAGCCAAAGAAACCAGTGAGCACTCAATGGGCCATCCAAACACCCTTTCCTTTCAATGTTACTCCCTACAGAGAGAAATGCAGAGCTGCAGAGGCCTCCATTGGTGAGCTATTAGGCCAAGCACAGGAAGCACGTTTGCAGCGAAGTAGCGCGTGCTCGTGGGTATGCTGGTGGATTGAGGAAGTTAGTGATGCACACCAATGCACCCTTTTCCTATGAAGATACCTTACAACTGAGCCTGATTTCCTGCAACATGTGACTACTAGTGGTGTGTGTGTGTGGTGGATCATGACTTGAGCTCTAGGTCACAATATCCTCTTTCAGCTGTGCCACACACACACTGTGCAGTTTACAGGGTTACAAATGAGATATTTGCACTCTCCAGCCCTTCCCACACTCCTCACCTTCGCCAGACTCAGTTACAAATGAGATATTGTGTAATCTCAGACCTTGCTCATCCATTGCCCTCTCCTTGCCTCCACCAGAGCAGGTTGGCGTCTGCAGAAGACGTGAAGGGTTGGATACCGTCCATAGAGAAAGAAATAAGCTACCTCCTGAAGGTAGGTATGTACTTCAACTCCTAGTCTAGTCGTCTAGACAGATCATGTAGATATGTACATAGATGATGGAAATCTGTCTGCGTTTATACCATTCAGCAGATAGAAGGGACTGGATCTAGGAAGCACAACGATGCAAAGATCGAGGAATTTCAGGAGAGAATCGACCACTTGCAGCGAGAACATAAACGGTGAAAAATTTCTACACGTGATGCAACTCGCTATATACTTTGGTTCTTAAAACTGTGTTGAAATGTGTGACGTAGTAATGCTGACACCAGAGGTAGCCAGCTGCTTGGAACTAGAGCCAAAAAACTATTACCACTGCTCAACAGACACTTTTCCACGGGTCTAATGCTTAAGAGCTCTAAGTGACCAATCATATGAGGTCTGGCTTCCGTAGAAACTGTGATTTTACACTCATTTGAAGTGGCAGAGTGGCTCAGGCTGTGGAGCTTACACTGAGTGTGTGTTGGTGTGACTGAGGATTTGTCTTGGCTGAGGTCCCTGGTTGTTGGCGACACTCTCTTTTCTGTCCCTGCAGATTTGTTGCCAAGGTACGTTCCCTGGACCCTAGCTACCGGGACGTGGTGCCATGGCAACCACGAGGCTACAAGAGGAAGAGACATAGGGAGGGGCAGTCTACGGAGCCGGCTAAAGAGGCAAGTGGACCTCAGATCAAGAGGCTTTATTCACCTCTATTGGCCGAGGAAGAGAAAGTGAGTGTTCTGAAACACGATACAGATTGACTGACTTTGTACACCCATTAACAACACACTGCAATAATCACTTGCAAGGAGATACTCGTGTTGTTAATGCACTGCAATTATACACAAGAGAATACACTGGTAGCAGTGAATTGTCACATGGAAGGGAACATCTTATGCTGTTCAAGTAGCTATCAGTATCATGTGGTGTATAGCACAGTGGATGTGTGCGCCAACTGTCAATTTTTTCCTTTTGGTTGGCCCATTCTTTCTACCGCGTCAATTAACGTAGTAGTTCTGATTTTGAGTTTCCTGTTGGTGACATCATTGTGATGTCATCCACATGTTCTCCTCGTGGGCTCAGATGTCCAGCAAGAAGCCCGTGTCAAGTTCTACCTCACAAGAATTCCATGTCCTTTCCGAAGGTATTCTACAGTATTCTATACCGAGGACAGCTAGCTAATCTAATAGAGGAAAAGTCCTCCGTGTCCTATGGGTTCGAGTATCCTTTGTGGCTGTATATACCAACAGCAATAGATCTTTGACACATACCGATGTCCTTTGGCGGGCCATTAGCTGGTAAGACGATCAAATTCCTAGTCGTAATTATTACGACTGTGTTATGTGTGTGTGTGTGTGTGTTGACCCCCAGGGATGCAAAGAGCACCATCGTCGTATTTTCTCTCGTCTAAGTCACAGTGGACAACAGGGGAACTTAGTGGTAACAGAATCGACGAGTGTGTGATGAAGGAGTCTTCATTAGTGAGGGGTATAGAGGGTGGAGTCCTGAGATTGGACTACAGCAGTTCGGAGGAGGAAGACAAGACGTGAGGACAGAGTCCGCTGGAGAGAGAGCACAAGATACACGGGGAAGGTCGCGGAGAGCGAGAAGGTGGCAAGATACATCAATTGGACAAAAGAGCATGGTGATATATGAGAGCTGAAAAACTAATATTAATACTGTTTATTAATATCGTAATTATTTTAGCAGCAATTCAATAAAATCGATTCAAAGAGGGGGGCGACAAGAGGTGAAAGGTGAAAATGGAGAGACAACAAGAAGTTGACAAATACGCGACATGCATGATGGGTGTTGCCGTGAACATGACGTCATTATGATGTTTGCTAATAGGGTGGCTCCCCATTATAGCGTCCAGCAGGATAGTCAAGGTGGGGAAGGTGGGGCACGAGACCTATTGAACGTATAGCTCTTGTTTTTCCTAAAGAGCTCAAACGGATCCTGCATGTCCATACCAACCCCCTAGAAACAGAGAGAAGAGACGTATATTTCTGTCTGCGACGGAGGGGAGACGTGTTTCCAACCTCACCTTGTACTTGTCGTTCTTGTCTCTCACCTCCCCTCCCTTTATTGGCTCCTGTATCCCCTGTTCTCTGGCCCCTAACCCCGCCCCCTCCTCCCAACCTGCAGCCACAGCATCACACACCAGTCAACACAGATCAGTGACACATACATACAATCATACATACGATGTTATAAAATCGACAAATCTACCAAGACCAGTAATATTACCATGTCATGCAGTGCACAGAAAGTAAGGTAGCACAGAAACATGTAGTTCTGTCATGTGCGTGCTGTCATGTGCGTGTACACATCATTAAAAGTGGAAAGTGCATCTTTCCAAGCGCCTTTGAAGAGAAGGAAAGTGCATCTTTCCAGGCGCCTTTGAAGAGAAGGAAGTCGGGGTAATGCACAACTGCCCTGGTAGGCAAAGCCTGACACTGTATATATGCTGCTGTGAGCATATTGACAACCAGGACAGAGTTCAGGCAGGATGTCACATAATTTGTGGGGGGTCAATGCAAGTCTTCTGGCCCATGCTCAGGTGTGTGTGAAAGACAGTCTCACCCATCTTCTTTAGAAGTTGATGGCCAACATTTCCACCTCCGAGTTTAGTCTCAGTGGACGCCTGTACAGCCCTGTAAAATGTAACTTCTAAATAAAGGACACCTCTCCATAAGGACACACACAACTCGGTATAATTACATACAGCTCCCAGCAAGCAGGAGGGAAAACAGTTGCGCCTGAGATTGAAACCATTACCACCACCAAATAACAACTCTAAAGGACACTTTGATGGAAGTTACTTCACACTTTTCATGTCCTCAAGAATTCCAAGAATTTATTCAGACGTTCTACTATATGCGTGGAGGTTTCCCCATCATTGCTCAGTAAGGGAGGGGTGTGGCTAAACTTACACCGGAGGGGGAGGGGGGAGCGGTCTGTCCTCGGCAATTAGAATGAACGGAGACCGGGAGCGACTTCGGCGACTGCGGGAGTGGTGCGGGGATCTGGAACGAGACCTCGACCGAGAACGTGGCTTGTCGTCTGAATACAAACGCCTGTTGCAAGAGAAAGGCAACAGTTATACCATGCTTTGATACTTGCACTACTGTATGGAGGCAAAATCAAGACAACTTTCGTGAGTTTTGCAGTTTGAAAAAACTGTCAAATTTGTGGTTGAGAGGAGTAATGTACAGGGATAATCAGTCGGTATACATGTATCTGATACGCCACAGCACCATAAATCTTTGAGTTTACCTAGATGGTGAGCGAGAACGGCTCCTGGACCGAGGTGGTCTGGAACGCGACCGGCTCCTGGATCGGGAACGGGAGTACGACCGAGATCTAGATAGAGAGAGAGTAAAAATGTGAGTGAGGTTCGTGCATCTCATTCCAAGTTATACAATACCGTCTTTTTCTGGGAGGTGGTGATCTGGAATAGGACCGAGACCTTGAGTGTGCCCAGCAGACATATGTAATGATTACAGATTGCAGGGGTTAGGGTAATAATAGGGGTGTGTACCTTGGTCGTCGTGGAGGCAGTCGTCTCATTGGTCGGTATCGGGCACTGTTCTTTGCTCTGTGCTTAGCTTCAAAGAAATCCAGCAATGCTCTCGCTTCCCAGCCTTCCCTGACAAAAGAAAGACACACAGAGATTATGAATCCAATCAGTAGCAGTAAGGACAGGGGGGGGGCTAACTCGTTGCGTGGCTTGTCGTCGGAGGAAGGCTTATAAAACTCGTCCACGGCCTGGAGCAGTCTCTCGCTGGGTGGCTGGGGAGGTGGGAGACGGATATCTCGCGGGTCCAGAGCTCTATAGCTGTGCTCAAACAGCTGCAGACAAAACAATAATAGTGGTTAAAACGTGATAAAAGTGCAAATTGCGTAAAAAGCAACTTAAGTGACGAAATGGTAAAGTAAGATGAAACTCACAGGAACGACAGCCACCATTAGCCCGGCAGGAAGGTCATAGTAAGGAATGGGAGGAGGGAGATCGGGGGGCAGGGGAAGGTGGGGAGGAGGAGGGGCCCCCCATGAATCAAAGTGCATTCGGGGATCGAGGGGAGGGAGGTGGTGAGGAGGGGGAGGAGGAAGATCCCAGTGAGGAGGCGGGCGATGGTTGTACTCATACACCTCACGTGGGTGAGGGGGTATGTCGTCATGGAAATGCTCCCTGAACCCTCTCCCGAGCTGGCGGCCATGTTGGTAGTCAAACGTCTCTAGGAAGTGTCTTCTTGGTGGCAGGCCGTCTGGGGGTAAATCGGGAGGCTCCCTGTCATCATCGTCATTGTCGTCACGAGGATGTGTGTTTCGGTCTGGGCTGCTGCCACCTTCAGCGCGAGGTGGACCACCTGTTTCACCAGGTTCACCAGACGATGGAACTGCTGGGGAAGCAGGGAAACAAACGCGTTCCAAAATGCATCTCACACCGGCGCATTTCAGAGTCTCCAGATTTCTCGTCAAATTGTGCACAGGGAGATCAAACCCACAAATTATGGCAGAGGAACACTTTTTAAACCTTGAAATTGTCTAAGGTTTTTAAATCTCCCACAGCCCATACAGTAAAACTTTCGGGTCAAGAGAAAGAAAGACAGTGTGTACAAGAAGCACATGTACATAATTATGAAAATTGTGCCTCTAAAGTTACCTTCAACTTCCTCCATTTCCTGCCCGCCCTCTTCCCGCTGTTCTCCATCGTTTGACTCCAGCTGCTGTTGATGTTTCTGGTCTTCCTGAGACGAGGGGAGAGAAGGGGGAGGAGGGTGCTCTGACACAGCGGCTGGGTTGGAGGGCGGGAAGAGAGGAGTTGGTCCTCCCACTGGAGGTGGTCCCTGCTGTTGTTGCTGTTGCCATGGAGGAGGGGGAGCCCCTGGGTGGCCACCCCACAGAGGGGGGCGGAGTCCTGATACATGTGTCGAGGAAGAGACTTTTGTTGGGAAAGAACTCGGTCTGTCTATTATTATACCTTCCGGTCGAGGAGGCCATGCGGGTGGAGCTCGCTGCTGTTGCCATGGTAACATCGGCGGGTTGTTTGACTCTGGCTGCTTTTCCCAGGGGTGTGGCTGAGACTGCTGTTGCCATGGCGGCAGCATCGGAGGTTTTCCCTGCGAGTCTTGTTGCCACGGCGGCACTACTTGGGACTGCTCCGCATTCCAAGGCGGAGGTTTCTGTTGCTCCGCCTGGCCCTGTTGCCAGGGAGGAGGTTTTTGGTTGTCGGGTGGTGGCTGCTCCCAGGGTGGGCGTGGCTGCTGAGCTGTCTCCCACGGAGGGCGGGGCTGTTGGTTCCCTTCAGACCAAGCCTTCGTCTCTCCCTCCCCTCCCTCTTTCTCTCTCCCCTTGTTTGACAAAAGGTATTATTTTGGGGTTGGCGAATAAAGCCCTTACCAATTTTTCACCTCCTCCTCTTCCTCCGCTTTCTTCTACAATTTCTTGGATTTGCTGAGTATATTGTGTGTGTGGCATAGGCAAACAAAATACCGTACATCGATCGGCAATCCAACGACGAACTGGTTTACCAGTAGCACAGAGTCGGGGAAGTATTTCTGTCCCTCCCAAAGTCTCACAACCTGGCACGAAAATCAGAACGAACATCTCTTACAGACAACACATCTACCTCCAACACAACTGTACTGCCTGCATCCTCGTATTATTATCATACACCTTAGTTAGAAGAAAGGGAATGGGAATGGGAATGGGACTCCAGCTCTATCTAAAACTCCTCATCTGTAGATTGTGTATTACCTTCACGAGGGTGTCCACATTCTCGGGAGATGTACTGCTGTATACGTTGAACACCATCTGCACCACAAGGTCCTCAATAGCCTGTCGATATAATGCACATGAGCGGGGGAGGTCGTATATAACATGCTAACGTATGTATGTAGCAGTCTGTTCACAAACAGTTCTATGGTGCGGTGCAGTACGTAATGCACAGCACAGGTCTATGGACAAAGAAACTCTTTGTATGTGCCTAAACCATGTTTGCATATTGTGTGTACACAGACACGTTATATTATGCATACTTTGCCATCCCCTACCGCCCCATATGTATGCATGCATTGATAATGCACAAGACATGACTGATATATAATAATACACAAAACGTATCGAAATAAAACTGTGAGTGTTTCCTTTGGGTTGGAGGGTAGGGAGACACGATGTTTTACCTGCAGCAGGTCCTGCGCCCCTTTCCGTGCACTATCAATGAGTCAGAATAGCAGTCGAGTAAACAACACAGGCACAGGGTCTCTCTCATGCAACATGTGTATGTACAGCGTGCAACATTATCATGCACATTGCCATGCAGAGCTACGTATATATACAGCTAGCATGCATGAGTACAGAACACAGTCGGGTACACGTATACGGTGTGTGTGTGTGTGGGGGTTTGTAAAGGAGTGTTGAAATAGTCGCGTGGTGTATGCGTGTGTGTATTTATTATCTGGAGTGTTGAATTAGGGGTGGTGCTTACCACTGATGGATGACATCGTTAATGAGGTAAATTACGTGGAGTTTCTCGTTATATCCCACCCCAGGACCGTCCAGAGTTCTGGGGGGCAAAGAGAGAGAGAGAGATAGGATATTCTACGACATTGTGTCGGAAGTGCTCACTTTCTGAGTAGAAATTTCGCAACCTTCGCGCAATCGTCGGGTTGATGAGTGTGAGCAAATATCCACCCCTTTCCAGACTGACAGCAGAAAGAGAGAAAAACACAAGAGTAAGTGTAAATAAGCGTGCTGTTAAAAAAGAGTTTCAAGAGAGACCTCAAGTATGACTCACAGCGATGGAGTCCTTGGTGCAAGATTCCATTAGTCTCTTTACAACAGAACCAAACTCAAGTTCCATTGGATCAGTCACCCCGTACGTCTCTATTTCCTTCTGTAGCTCCTGACAGACCAGCTGAAGCTGGTGGGTTGGGCCAGTGGGCGGGGCTTGCTTGGTAGGGGGCGGGGCTTGGTGCTGCTGTTGCCAGGGAGGGTTGCTTGCCATGAGGGACAGCGGCTGCGGTTGATTCTGGGAGGAAGAGGGAGGGGCCAGGGTTGACTGAGGAAGGAGGGAAAGAGGGGGCATGTTCGGAGGAAACGCAGGGGGAAATCCGTGGGGAGGGGGCCCCCCTCTGAAGAGTGGGGCAGGGGGGAACGGAGGAGGCATGTTGGGAGGGATTTGCGGGTAGGTCCCCACAGACATGAGCGGTCGGATAAGCGGTGGGATTGGTGACACTCCTCCTACTGCAGCTGGTGGATGCTGGAAACCACCTAGAACAAGCCAAGACATTCAATTTGTCCTTACACTCCACGTACCCAAGTACCATCCGAACACACCTTGATTCTGCTGAGTTTCGGTGGTCACACGCCACTTGTAGTAGGCGTGCCATTCTCCGCCGAAGAGGAACTGGAACTTCGGATTCTCCCGCTGTTTGTTCATCGTCATCTGCTCGAACTCCGGCCCGTTCCGAGCCACAAAGTTGGCTAGTTTGTCGATTATTTTCTTCAGCTCAACATCTGCGAGGGCGCGGCTACGAATACAAGCATGTTTAGTGTCGTGTCAACAAACCGTCGGGTCCTCTCGGCGACTGCAGAGGGAAATCTGCTCCAAAGTTCCTGCCACCTGCTCCGGCCATTTTTCTCCTTCGCTTCGCTAGCTAGCTAGCTCTGCGTGCTCTCGGGCGTGGGCGCATGCGCATAACTGGTAGTTGTATAGGCGCATGCGCATAACCGTCGCCGAAATTTGTGGGCGTGTCGAGATAGGCGTGGTCACTCTATCGACGACGAAACAGCGATGTCTTCACTGCGCCTGTTTGGCTCTCATATGCGGCGGAACTGCAGAATATGGAACTTCTCGGCAAGAAAACGTATCCAAAATACACTCTATTTTTCTCTGCTCTAATTAGTTCAACAGTTATTGATTTTCCTTGACCAGTAAAACACAGACATCAGCACAACGTCAGCAGTGTCACGTGGTGAGCTATTCTGGTGTCCTGCATTCTTCGTTCCTATTTACCTAGGTATTTGAACAGCTGCTGATTTCGACTGGAGAGATGCACTCAATTTGGAGAGCAGACTCACCGAGGATGAGATCATCATGAGGTAATTCCCAATTGCATCATCTATTTAGTCACGTGATGTATCACGTGACCATCCAGGGATCAAGTGAGGCACTACTGCCAGGAGAAGCTCATGCCACGCGTGCTCATGGCAAACAGAAACGAACGTATGAGAAAGGAGAGACTGCGAGAGCATGAGTGTGCTATCTCCCCTTACCGTAGATTTCCACCAGGAGATCATGAAGGAGCTTGGATCTCTGGGGATTCTGGGGCCCACACTGAAGGAATTTGGGTGTGCCGGGGCCTCGTACGTCGCATACGGCCTCATTGCACGGGAAATTGAGCGGTATAATGTCAGTTTCAACTCCTCTAGTCATTTTCTTCTTCCTTTCTCGTCATCCATAGAGTGGACAGTAGTTATCGGTCGGCCATGAGTGTTCAGTCCTCTCTGGTCATGTACCCCATCAGTCAGTATGGCTCACAACAACAGAAAGAAAAGTATCTCCCTCCTCTTGGTATGCAATACATCGATTTTCAACGGTAGAAAATATTTATGCAAAAATTGTGTGCATTTGCGAGACATTTTCTATTTTGCTTGCCTTAAAAGTTTAGACTGTTCAAACATTTTTCCATCTGTCTACATTCTTCTCTCTTGTTAGCTCGCGGCGATCTGATTGGTTGTTTTGGTCTGACGGAGCCCAACCACGGGAGCGACCCCAACTCCATGGAGACGAGAGCAGTCCACAATCCCTCCTCCCGTACCTACACCCTCACCGGCAGCAAGTCTTGGTGCGTCCTATAATAGTTAGTGGAGGATATTTTTTCTTCGCTGCTTGAGCTTGTGTCGGTACATAAGGACTACAATTTAGAAAGATAAAAGACTAAACAATAGGGCCCTGTGCAATTAGGTTTCAATTTTCAGTATATAGCAGTTTCTAAATTTAGCCCTTACATACTGCAAAATTCCCATTAAGGGAGTATCGTAACTATATATAGCTGCAGACTGCATTTGCTCTGTCTCCACAGGATCACCAATTCTCCAATCGCTGACGTTTTTGTCGTGTGGCCAAGACACAGGGAGATGAAAAAATCAGAGGCTTTATTTTGGAGAAGGTACAGTATATATATTACACGTATTATTAAAACGTTACTAAAGATAGAACAAAACAGTAGCGGCACAGTGAAAGAATGCAATTACGTTCCACTTTTAGTAACATTTCTAAATTTAACTCATATACTGACACATTCCCTTTAAGTTAGTGTCTGCACTTTACCCAGTCAGATTCACCATTTAATCTTAGTTTACTGTGATATCATAATAGGGGATGAAGGGATTGTCAGCTCCAAAGATTGAAGGAAAATTCTCACTGCGTGCCTCAGTCACAGGTTAGTTTAATATCATGTGACCCCTGCATGATTATCACATGACGAGTATAATTATAGGTCAGATAGTGATGGAAGATGTAGAGATTCCTGAAGATAATCTACTTCCAGAAGCGTCGGGACTAAAGGTATAATTATGCATCACATTATAGTGTGGATACTATTGGTTCTGTCATCATTCCAGGGGCCGTTTGGTTGTCTGAACAATGCCCGATACGGCATTGCGTGGGGAGCGCTAGGAGCTGCCGAGTTCTGCCTTGACACTGCACGACAGTACACCATTGACAGGTATGTATAATAAATGCAGTACATACTAACAGGTAAACTCCTCTCACACTATGACATCAACTGGCCGGTGTATAAACTGTTTGTTCCTGTTCCTCATAATCGGGTACCCCCTCTCATTTTCCCCCAATTTAGAAAGCAGTTTGGTCGACCCCTTGCCGCGAATCAGCTCATTCAGAAGAAAATGGCCGACATGCTAACAGAAGTCTGCTGTGCATACTTTCTGCAGTATCCCAGTCATTAAGTGTATGTATATATGCCTTCCCCAATAGATTTCAATAGGGCTGCAGGCCTGTTTACAAGTTGGCCGACTAATGGATGACGGAAAGTGAGCGGAACACAATAATTGCTTTATTTTTTCAGCCTCATCACTGTATATCGAGTACTGCACCTTCTAGCTAAATGCTCGTGTGTTCCTGCGTGGTTGTGTGTAAATTCCCTCCACAGATCTAGTCCTCAGATGGTGTCACTGATCAAGAGAAACTCGTGTGGCAAAGCTCTGGAAGCTGCCAGACTGGCTCGCGACATGCTCGGAGGTGTGAGCAAAACAAAGACATCATTTTAGTGTTTTCCCTGCTGCTGTTGTCCAGGAAACGGTGTGAGTGATGAGTATCATGTGATCCGTCACATGATGAATTTGGAGGCAGTCAACACGTACGAAGGGACACACGACATCCATGCTCTCATTCTTGGCCGAGCCATCACTGGACTACAAGCCTTCTTCTGACTTTTGTATCCGTCAGATTTCAACATTGTGCACCATGTATATAATTATGCCGATTCTGAACACACCATTATAAAATATTGGTTGCCAAACGCCAAATTTTCGAGTTGTGTTTAGTTTCACGACTGACAAAAGTTGTGGGCTGATTCTCTGGCAGTGTGAAGCCACTGACACGCCGCCTGCAGACGTTGCAGTTGAAACCCCTGGGGTAACGAACCGTTATTTGGCCCGTGTGTACCAACAAACACGGATTCACTTGGAGGGTGGACCTTTCCCTCCTCAGCATCACAGTGGTGGTCTCCCGGTTCTTGGGAAGTGTGATAGTTTCCCGGGACAGAGAGAGAAACCTGTGGACTAACATCCTTTATCACCTCTACAGTTTCCTCAAGGACTTCCCTCATTTGAGAATACCTCTCAAAAATGTCGAATCTGAGCCATTTTTTTAGCTTCCTGAGACAGACCGGACATAGGAATAGGGGCTGGGTGGCCGCCTCTTCGATGGAGGTGCTCTCGTTCATAGCACAGTGGAAATAGTAGCAGTGTTTCATTCCCAGAGTGTGGCAGAGTTCATGGGTGACCACTCTCGCTAACACCCATAGCTGGCCTAATTGATGTTCAACGGTGGGGGCGGTACTTGAAAACTGCGATGAGAAATAGCGTCCAAACCCAAATATGCCACACCCACTTGTAAGGGAGGCGTGGCCTAAGACAAAGTTCCACTCGGGGCTCGGGTAGAGGTCGACTGTGGCCACACCCATTACACACTGGGCGTGGCTCGGTCTGTGGCGTTGGAGATACGCCAGTATGTCCCCCACAAGGTACTGTGTTCTATTTGTACTCGTGTGAACCCGAGACGTAAGACTTGCTATGGACCTTAGGTTCAGAGAAGGGGCGAGCTCCACACTCATCCCACTGAAGAAAGCCGTGCAGAATCGCTGTAAGTGTTGCAAAACGACGGGGGCAACCTCGGAGAGTGAGTAGCCGGGGAGGGAGGGAGCGGTGAAGGGTTGGAGGATTATGGTGGAGCGACGCAAGCGACGAGGGTGCGAGAGTTTCTGCTGCCCCATGAACGATTTCCACTGGCGGTAGGTCTGCTGGTCCAGGAGAGAAACACCCTCTGTTCCAGCTGGCAGGGCTTGAAATAGGGTCGAATTACCGCCATTTTCTTGAAGGTTGCTTTCTGGAAAAAGTCGGTGTGTATCCACAACTGATGTTGATACCTGAGAGAACAACCAGGTGAGATCGGGTGGAGGCCTTCTCTTGTCGCAACCAGCCACTCTCTCTAGCCTAGCTCGTCCTCTGCTCTTCTCAGACATGAACAGACGCTCGCTCTCTGCCCCCCCCCCCCCTCGATCAACGGAAGTCTTCATTTGAGTAGGCGGGGACTCAGAACGACGTGAGATAAAAACGAGCCGCTAGCTTTTCTCAGTCCAAAAAAGAGAGGAGTACTGTGGATGCAATGCTTGCTGTAGTAGACATGTTCAAGTCGCCGTTCTTGTTCGGAGGAGCTCGAAAGAGGTACTATTATGTAGATACATAGCACTGGATTTTCTGGGTTTCATTGCTTATAGCTACATAGTTTGCTGGAAATCCTCTAGTCTATCTCCTCGTCTTTCTCCACACAGTGTTTCAAGAAGGTGCAGGCCGGGACTACACCATGGTAAAGAAGTGAAAGCCGTCCCACTTGTGGCTCTAGCAGAGCCTTCTAGAGGTCCAGTTGCGGCCTCTTTCACCGGTCCCAACGCGGGCCTCACGGCTCTCGACCCAAAGTACAGCGCCGACTCGAGAGAGAGCGACGTGCAGATAGCGGACACCAAGAACTGGGACAGGCCTTCGGAGTTCGCTTATGGCATCTCTGTTTCCCTCTACGAAGAGGATAGATCGCCTGGTGCAGCCCCTCCTCCTACTCCCAGCCTGCCGGAAGAAGCCAGAGGTCCTGCGACCACGTCGGTGGGGGATCCAGTTGCAGACGTGTTCGGAGTCCAGGTCCGAGAGAACGTTGCCGTTCTGGCAATAGCCGACGGGGTTGGCTGGGGTCAGAAGCCTCGCTTGGCGGCCAGATGTGCCGTGAGGGCAGTCATGGAACACGTCACGGCGAGTCTTCCCGAAATACGACAAAACCCGACGTCTCACGCCCTCTCGAAGGTGCTGGTGGAAGCCGTGACGGAGAAGGCGCAAGAACTGATACTGGAGCACAACGGGACGCTCACTACACTCAGCGCCGCGGTAGTCTGCGAGCTGACAACTCCAGGGGAGTGGGGGCTATTCGTTGTAGCTGTGGGAGACAGCCCCGTGTACGTGTACTGTCCCCACTCGCGCAAAGTCGTCGATGTGACGGTGGGCACCCACCCATCAGACGGCGAGAGAGACGTCCGTAACTCTGGGGGGAGCCTAGGGCCTTCGCTGGGCACCAAACCCGACCTTGAGAACCTGACGGGGTGCGTGCTCTACATACTCT
>CASHTH010000656.1:0-23805 GCA_030341885.1 Geodia barretti
AAAGGAATCAGGGCATTTATGTCATTCACAATTGCGCATGGGGCAGAATTATCCCGGGCCATTTGGATTTTGGTTCCAAATTGGGACCAAACAAACAATACTTTTCAAATGGGAGGGAACCCCCATTTAAATTCTTGAAGGATGCTTCATTTGATTTCAAGTTGATTTTTGGTGCCAAGTTTTTAATGTTTTGGCTTCATGGTTACTAGGCAAGTTGTAATTGTCCCCAACCAATGTAAGGATTGGCTTCATGATTACAAGTGATTATGCCATGTTGTAATGGTTTGATGTCTTTATTGATACAAAGTGGTTTAATGGCCCAGTTGTTTAATTGGTTTTGGATGCTCATTTGATTTTACTAGTGATTATTGCAAGTTTGTTTAAATTTGGTCCCACCAATGTTTTTACAATCTGGAAGGATTGGCAATGATTTTACTTTGGTTTGGGGAATCCATGTTTAGTTCCATTCCGTAGGTTGCAAACTTTTCCTTGGATTTTAGAAATGGGATTCAACAAAGGGAGGGGAGGAAGGGATAAAGGGAGAAGTTGTTTTAGTTTGGGGTGGAGGGGGAAGTTTGGCTTTTCAAGGGTTTGTATACCATCCAAATTTTTTTTTAGGCAAAACGTCCCCATACCCCAGTTGGGCTATTGCTTTAAAAAGGCATCCACTATTTGCTTAAGTATCCACTATGGTTTATTTGTAAATTCCAAAGGGAAACAGTGGGCAATTTTAAATTCCCCACCTATTGTATATTAACATTTCCCCATGGGGAAACAGTTGGGCTTATACACTTTCACTATGTTATTTATACATGGGAAAACATTGGCTATTCTTAAAGGGGGCACCACTATGTATAATTTTTATATTTCCCAATGGGGAATGGGCTATTGGGTTCAAAGTTTCATGTGGGCAATTCCATGGGATTATGAGGGATTCCTTGTATATACAAGTGGGAATTAAAAATCAGTTCTTCAAATGAAAGGGGGGGATATTAAGGTGATGGCTTGAGGCACAAAAATAAGGGGGAAAAAAGGGGTTCTTTAACAAAAGCAAAAGTGCACAAAGGCTACAATGGACACCATTCCCTATTATCTTTTGTTCTCATATTTAAAAACTTTTACTTTTCCAAGGGGTAAACTGTTTTGCAGAGTGGAAAAAAGACGGGGGGGAGGGACGGCAAAAAGGGCGCGGCTCTTTTGCCCAGTTAGGGAGGGGAAAATTGTTGCCGCCAGGGGGAGGATTGGGTTGTGTGGAAACATAAACCAAAAAAGATGTATAGGGATGGTGTCATTGTAGGCTTTGTTGTGGGTATATTTTTTTGCCGTGTTAATGACCCCTTGTTTTCTCCTTTTTTGGGTGGCTTCAAGGCCTCCCTATATTCCTCCTTTTCATTTGTGGAAAGAATTGATTTTTTTTTCCACTTGTTTCACTAATTTTCTCACGCCTTATGACAACACTGCGATTGTTCAGTTTCACTGTGATGTTCATGTGGGTCTGTTGTAGAGATGATACGGGTATGAAAACAGCAGAAAGGAAGTAATGGGCTGACTCCTACCTGCGAAGCAGGGTGTAGGTGTGTGTCTCCACTAAGGAGTGCAATTATCGATTGTGGCACGAGGTGGTGTGCCAACACACCAGTGGTTTCATAGGCAGGCTTCAGTAATCAGACTACAATGATAGCTTAACCTGGGGGGACAAAGAATGAAGGCGCCTGGGCAAGGCACGCGTAACACGGCGCAGATTGCCAAGTTGCTCCTCGTGCAAATCAACAGCAAAACGCAGCTAGCCACTTACAAATGTGCACACTGACTTACAGAAGGCACCGAAGGATGAGAGTAGTTTTCTCTGAAGGCATCCAGTCCTGGCTTAGTCTCGTTCGTGGACCAGGTTTACGAGACAAAATGCGCGCGCGCGCCGCATTGGAAACGCCCTCCTCAGCGCATGCGGCTCACTGATGCTGAGTTAGCAACAAATGGCGTTGTTCAGTGACTACCGAGGAAGAGCTCAACGATCTACCGTAGTGACTTGCGGCAAGAAAGAAACGATCGCTTGATATGCATGCACACCTCCGGCAAATTTGGAGACGTTCTGTGAAAAAATCAACGCTTCAAGTGCTTCCGGTAAGGAGCTAGCGGGTCTGAAGAAGAAAGAAGAAGATGAAGAAGAATATGATGATGACACGAAAATCGTGAAATCGCGTATGAGCGAATTCTCCCGTGGACGACTGAAGGTGAGTATGAGGTCTTGGGGGACATGTATAGGTAGATATGGGCCCGTAGACTATTGCTAGTATGTTTTGAAGGCCTAGGGAGTGATTCTCACTGAGTTTTTAGTCGTTTTGTACGCGGATCACGTGAGATTTCACCCGTGTCGTCCCTATATCTGATTATGAGCAAGGCAAGGTTACACTCTATATACTACAAGGGTATGAGTGTGTAACTCCAATGGAGGTGTTAATAAGGAGCCCCAGGAAAGGATCATTCCGTGTGCTTGTTTCCTTGTTCTCAAATGCCAGCACACCTGGTCATAGGGCATGTATGTACATATATGGACAAAGTAACTGCATATGTATAAATGCATACTGTGCAGAACAAGACAAGTTCAGTACAGTACAGCTAAAAACAGGTCAGCAATCAGGAGTGAATGGTACACAGTGCTGTCAGTATGCATACAAGCATTGAGTAGGTCCATTCCTTCTGCTTTGTGTACAGCAACAGATGCCAAGAATATGCCAAATGTAACATAGTGAAGTACATGGTGAAGTACATGTTGAACGTCATGTGAAAAGTTCTTGCGTAAACACATGCTCTAAGCAATGAGAAACTCCCAAGTCAGCCATACCCCCACACAGCTATTCAGTATTCATAGAAGCAAACGTCATGTTTCCTTGACGATAGCATGAGAACACACCATATAAGAAATTTGCCGTCACATGCTGCTAGACATAACATGTATTGACTATATTGTAATGAATCTTGATGCCAGTCTTGCGCAACGTAAGCCAATCATGCAAAACACAATCATAGTCCCAAGGGTATAGTACACCTCCATAGTAGTACCATAGTTGACTACATGTGTGTTACTATACAAGCAGTAGACCCACGTACTACAAATTGTTTCCTGAGAGTCTGGGCAGTACAAGTAAACAGCCCACTTTTTTTGGAGCCAACCCATGCAGGGTCGGTAAGGAGTTGGCAAACTACCAACAGTCGATTCAGCAATTATAGTAATGCCCATAAATTTGGGTGCAAATACCTAACTGTCAATGACTTTCCATTTGTAGCCTGGTACAAAAATTCACAGCATTCCATGCATACTTGGTTAGATTCCTAGACTCACATTCACCCACCCAGAGGATGGTCTGGTATCTAATATCTGATTCCTGGCTCTGCTAGTGCTGTGTCAGAATCAACACAGCATAGTGTGACTCTTTAGTGGTTGTGGTATTTCCTGGTCGATTAAATATCTGTACACAGGCAGCATATTTTCCATACTTTTCCACCGGCATGTGTACCATAGTGTGTGCCGATTTGTCTAATCAGCTGAATTTGTGTTTTGTCATTACCTTGTGCCTCATAATAATGCAGCTAGTGTCGGGGAGGTACGGCTGGTGGTTTGCTGGCCTTAGGAGGTCTTGGAGGAGGAGCTCTGAAAATAGACCAAATCATACTGCATTGGTAATTTCTCTCTGCTGACATTTGATTTGCATTAAATAATGCCTGGCTACAGGCTAAAGTATAAGAGTATTATAGCCTGGTTTCAGGTGTTTCCATAGATCTTTTGTTCAAGCTAGATTCACCCCAGACAAGCCACGGTGCATGTATCTGGACCATAGTGCATACATTCACTCACCACAGACCACAGCATTGTTCAGCACAGCTGATGTCTGAACAATGATATAAGAACACCTGGACCACAGGCTACTGAAAACTCAAGGCAGACCTTTGTCGTGATCTGGCGGTATACACGCCCTCAACCCTCCTGCGCTATGCACACTCGGGCTTTGGGCTTGAGCGTGTATACAAGCCAGATCCCTCAATGGGCCAGTACTGTCAAAACTCAGTTACATGTTGATGGATAAGCACATTTATATACTTGAGAGCTGTAGTTCCTTACTCTGCTCTAAGTGGAGGAGGTGGCACAGAGAGAGGGACGTCCTCAGGAGCCAGAGGAGGTGGGGGAGAGGGAGGAATGTCCTCGGGGGCAAGGGGAGGAGGGAGGGAAGGAGGGATATCATCAGGAGATAGAGGAGGAGGGAGGGAGGGAGGGAGGTCCTGATCTTCATCTTGGACGGTGCCACGAGGAGGGATGGGGGGAGCTGGTTTAGTGGGTGGAGGTCGGAGTGTGTCCTCATCTTCCTCTATCGCCACTGGGAGGACACCTAGCACCAGGTGAGGATAGGAACGGAGATAGGGTTATACATCTCTCCACATGAACTGATAGACACAGCATCACATGTGACCAGTATATACTATGTGAATACCAGAGACTGCGTAGTTGAAAAGCTGTTAAACGAGTGTATATCCTAGTTATTTCGTAATTATTGAGCGTGTGTGTCCTAATTAAACTATAACTACCATACATTTCTTGGATGGATGTTGCTCTGTAGACCCCTAATCATCACACTTTTAGTTAAAAGAAGAAGTGGGTGACTTACTACAATCTGTTAGTCTCACCAGTGGTATATGAGTCCAGTAGAGCAGTGGCCAAGTCAGCAAACCCAACTCCCTCACAGAGACCAGCCAGCTGGGTCCACGTGGTGTGGTCAGGTATGAAGATCTGGTGCATCACCTCCGCAAATGACTCTTTTGCATCCCCCTTGTAGTGAGCCTGTATCTTGAGGACAGAGAGTACGTACACATGGTAGTACAATTAGATAATTACCACATACTCAAAATTATCCTAATAAGGAATGAACATATGGATGTACAGAGAACTGAAAGTACACCTAAAGAAACTGAAACCTCTTTCAGAGCGGCTCTCTGCATCCCGGCAGCCTCCCCCACAGCCCACCAGTAAGGAGTCAACTGCTGGAGTTGTTGTATAGCCATGTCTATGGTGATTCTCCTGTCTGTGATAAGAGTAAGAGCATCAACAATGCCTGCCACACTAAACACTGTATCATACTCAGTGTTAGCATTGTACGCTAAATGCCACATGTGACAATAGTGGGTGTGTGTTCTGGCTATTATAGCAGAGGGAAAACGGAAACTGAATAGTGGACAAAGCAGTGTTTCCCACAGGGTAATATTCAAACAGAGTGCTTATGAATTATTAATCACCTCATCTAACTGGCTGAAAAGCTACTCATGTTTCAAAGCACTTCTGTTGGGAAATCCCCTATGACCTGAAGCCTTTCAAGTGCTACTCTATAAGCAGAGCATAACTCTGCACAGTGTAATGTAATACGAAATAATTGTACACGCCCATTTTTGGGATATTTCAATCCGGGTGGAGTGCCCGGTAGTTATAATGCTGTGGGAAACACTGACAAAGACATTTGATGTCTCGCATTTATCATACAGTCCTTTTAATATATAACTAAGTCACTGATCAAACTCACGAAGAGACAAAATTATAGAGAATGGCTCCATAAGTATATTGACACCCACAAAATGCCATGATCTTACAGTATTCTCTCATGCTGAGTTTGCATCTTGTAAGTGGACAGTCTAAACTAGGCCAGTTATGACAACTACTATAACAGTAGTACATTCTTGGTGGCTGTGTTTACAAAATCAGAGAGCATGACAGGATGTTCACACTGTTTCTCCTACAATATAGAGTACATTTCACACTCACCTAGTGGATGTTTGTCAGGGCCAACTGCAGACTGGGAGCCAGCACTGTGTTCAGGGTCAGGTCTAGGAGACTTTGGATGAGGTTTTTTTGAGGGTTTGACCATAGTGTACTTGACAGGTGGCACCAGAGTATCCAGAGATGGCATGGGGGGCGCTCTGCTACTCTCAAACACCAATTCAGCATACTTCTCCCCTTGTGGCTGAGACACAACACACCACAGTTCACTAAACACATCATCAACAGATAGCTACTGTGTTTGTGAAGGAAATATCAAGGAAAACCATTATCCCACACACACTACACACCATCCCACTCAACACCCTACTTTAGTCTCACTGCCTGAAGTGAGGTTGGTCCCATAGTAGAGTACTGAGAGGGCAGGGTGGGCTGGTGAGAAGTGACAAGGCCGTCATCTGTACTGTGAGATGCCACCACTCTTCGCTGTGCAACAAGCCTCATTCATACTCTTTTCAACATTGCATATAAGTAATCTTACCATAGACTCGTTGGTCTCACTGTAAACCACAGTGGAGGAGGATCCATTGCCAGAGGCCTCGGTAGTTGGGTTAGCATGACTGTAGTAAGGGACACTACTGTCAGTGGTGGTGACGACGTCGTAGGACGGGAGGGCCGCCCGAGGTGAATGAGGAGGGGGTGAGGTGGAGACTGAAAGAGTCCCAGTACTGCTGCCAGGTCTCATCAGCATCTCCTGGGCACCGTAACTATGTGCACATACATACCAGTGTATACACCAGTATACACCAGTTACTAAAATGTAGCATACCAGTTTTCTTCCCCAACTCTTGACACTTTCCCTGCAGCAAAACATTTCAACTGGGAGATCTTAACTTCTAAAACTTACATTTCTTCAATCGGCCACTGTATACAAAAGCTAATACAATGAGGGTGACCACAATTATTCCAACCAAGAACAATGACGCCAACACAGATCCAGCAATAACACCAATGGAACTTCTAGGAGAAGTCGAATGAATTGAAGGCGTGCTAGAAGTGGTGACCACAGCTGTGGTCATCCCTAGAGAATAGAACGCAATGTAGGTAAAAGTTGACAATATGATAGCTGGTTGGAGTTTGAGGTATCCACATACCTGGTGGTTGTACACAGGTGACATCATCACTACTAGGCAGCCATGTTAGAGAAGGGAGAGAGCATGTGGCCACAGTCTCTCCCACCAGAACCAGGTGGGTGTCACAGGAGTAGGTGGCCTGTGCTCCTACTCTGGAACTGGTCACTCACCAACACTGCCATTCACTGGTGGACTGGGAGGACCACAGCCAGCTGAGGGAGAAGAATTACCATTATGATGTAGGGGGTGATGTAAGTATTTTACCTATAGTAATGTTAGCTGTCACTTCATCACTGTAAAAGCCGCACAGTTTACAGCTTTCACTGTAAATTTGTAGAGAATGTTATATTCTCCTCTCATGGTGAAAGTAGTCGTCTTTTGAAAAAATTTGTAGTGCTATTGACTGATACCATGTAAGAGTCAGCATTCTGGTCATCCCACGTAATAAGTATCGTAAACTCTTCCCTTGAATAGTTTTGTGTCATTGGTTTCACATTGGAAGGGGGTGGAGGTATTTCTAGGATAATAGCAAATCATTACTAGCAGAATAAAGATTGAGATAATTATTATACCTTTTTTTAGAATGAGAAGAGAGGCAACATTAGGTGTGAAGCAGGTGACATTGGTTCCATTCTGTATTCTATCATTCACCACTACATCCAGAGTGGAGGTATAGTTGCCACGATTGTCACCCATCATCAGTTGCCTGTCGAGTAAAGTGATAGTGAACTCATCCACATATTCCACTGGTGTTGGATCTCCAATATCAGGAGCGTTTGGTCCCAGACCAGGAGAGTTGTCTTCGTTGAGAAGAGGTAGAGCAAACCATCTCATACCAAAGACTAGAGTCTCTGAGCAGGTGAATGTGATGGTGGTATCAGGACACACTGTTACATGTCCATTCTCAGACTCCACTGACGAGGACAGTGTTATACCTGTACAGATGATAACTAGTACGTTGCTGCTACCTCAACCTAATGAAGCTGCAACCTATGAGAATGGTGCAGCTGAGTACGTGATTCACATTATACACTACACATGGGTTTGCAGTGACAGATTAGCAGTCTGCTCACCTTGAACAAACACACCAGCCAAGGCAAATACAATAACTCTGAGGAGAGCCTACGGAGACATTAGCCGGTTAGCATAAGTACTACAGTATACTGGCTAAAACACACCTCTGGTCTCATGTTGCTTCTTGCTTGAAAGAATACCTGGGCTGCTGCACACACAGACATAAGACTGACGTCAATAACCCTCGTCCCGCATGCGCAGCGTGTAGCTGTCGTGTGTATATACGTACGTATGTGTACGCGTGTACGTGTGTTGCCGTGGACCGCCCAGTTGAGTGACCCGACCCATCAATTAATTAGCTGTGCGCGGGCGTTCGCGGGTCGATCCGCTCGCTCTGCGTATCCTGAAGGCACAAGAAGTGACAACGCAGGGGATGTATCGACTCCCGCATGCTATCTACTACTGTAGCTAGCCCGTCCCAGACTCTCCGCGATCCGCGAGCTATATAGTACAAGTAGCGGGAAAACATACTCATGTACGTATGATACTGATAGCCCAGTCGCGATACCGCGCATGCGCAGTTCGCCTAGGGTGTGCTTTTCCGTTCGTCGATCCTGCGGCTGCGGGCTCGTTCCTATTCCTCGGATCACAGACTCTATATAGACAGCAGAGCATTCACTCGCCACTTTTGTGTCGTACATTCGACGGCGGACTCGCAGTTTGTATTCAAAGCGTTTCAGCTACGAAACTAAGGTGAGAATGTTTTGTGAGCGGGCAACTACCCTATATCTAATAACTGCCTACACTAAGAAATATTTTGTTAGGAAACTAGAGCTAGTTGGGACATAGTTTAGTCTAGGACTTTAGTTGTTGGTAGCTAAGTCATTGTGTCCAACACTCATGGTACGAAATTTGTCAAAGTGCGTATCGCGGTCGGTATACGAAATGCCTATTTTTGGCAAGCGGATAACAACACGATGACGTAACGAGTAATTATGTAACCCTCGCATGCGCGCATGCGCAACGAGAGTTATTGTAGTTGCCCGCCGGTCGTCTCTGTCATGGTCACGGCTGTTTCAATTCCGTACCAACTTAGTGATGTCACGGAATCATTACGTAATCATAAAATTTCCGCAGCAACGGGGCGTTGGCAAAGGCCCTATGGCTTTTTCGCGGCGCTTTGCGCACCGAGGATTAGTGGGCGGTGTTTTTACGCAAAACCACGTTGACCCTTGGAGAAGACGCTAGAGCCCATGGTCGCTTATCGACAGCGGCGCAGGCAGCAGAATGAACAGCTATCAAGCCTGAAAAGTTGTCTTCTACCGGATCGCCAGCAATTTTGAGAGAAAGTCTGATTGAAAAGGCAGAAGGGAAAAGCGTTAGACGACCGGTTTGTATACTGTATGCGACGGCAAGCATCCTTGCGAAAAGGCGGTATTCTTGGTCATAATCTGGCCATATATTGATGTGTACGTGTATAATGACGGCCTATACAAGAAACAGTGGGATGCTACCGCTTTATCCCCCTGTCCTTCCACCTTGCCTTCCACCGTCCCGTGGTGCTCTAGGAACAGTCAGAGCTGTCTCTCCAAGAAGAACAATGTCATGAGCATTCTTCAAGTAGGTTCTGTACAGTTAACTGACTCATCTCTATCTTCCACAACCTGTATTCTCCAGATTCCTTTTTGCAGCTGACTTTCAAACTACTTTTAGTCTTCAGCTCTAGCTTTGTGTAGTATGTTTGTTTATAATATGTGTGCTCCATGTCTCTGTCTAGTGTATGGTGGTACTTTATTGCTTCGTCGACACGCATCGATATTGCACAGTATGTGGTACTTCATTCTTTCGTCGACAAACATCCACGCTGAGTTCAAGGAGTGTAGGTTTGCTGCTGAATTTCGTGTTCAGCGTCTTCTGAACTAATAGTGACAGAATTTATATTGCAAGTTGTTCTGTTATACCCAATGTTTCACTTTACACTTTGTATCATGGCCGACATGGGCTCACGTCATGGTTTCTGTAGCTATCCATGTCAATGACTATTTTGAAATCACTACAGATGTTTTACAGTATTCCTTTCTATCCCCTCTTGAGCCAGAAGCGTAATAAAGCGCTGGGCAGGGGGTATATACCAGGCTCTTTCTAACGGTATTCATGCCATAGTATGGGGGTTACAAACGCTCCAGTAGCCCCCGATGTCGCGTGCTTGCCGAGTTCTGACAGGCTTATTCAACTTCCTACAAGACCGAAGCACTTCTCCAGGCGTATTTCTGACTTATAAAAATGCCTCGCCGGTGGTGCAGGGCTACGAACATGAACCTGTTTTTTTTATTTTATACGCTTGTACTTCCGATGCGCAGTACAAAACGAAGTCGGCTCTCGCCAGTGCGAAGTTGTTGCAGGTATCCACAAGGGTTATACTCTGTATATGGGCGAAGGAAGCGCTTTGGCTGTCGCTTCTTTCTCAGTAGAGGCGGCAGCAATCAAGCGTTGACTCGTGCAGGTTTCATGTAGGGGCGGTTACGCACTAGGCGCGATGATTTCCATATGCGCGCTTAAACTAAGTGAGCGCGTGAAAGAGCCGTGCTGTGCGCGCGTGTGTGTCTGTCCGCCCGTCTGTCCACCGTTTTTCTCGCTAGCCGCGGCAAATCTGAGCGTGAAACGTGGACATATTATCAAGTAGGAGGCATGCATGGTAAACTACTAGTAGGCGAATGCATGGCATTTTTGGCGAGCGGGAGCAAGCACACAATGACTCTATCTGCACGAGCCATCCTACAACTGGAACCTTAGAATCACGAAGATTGGAAGGAGCTATAGACAGCCTCGGTCAGGTATCGAAGAGCGCAGCGAATGCCAGCAAATAGACGATAGTTCTTTGGCTGGCTATACTTCGCATCGATGTCAGCTAGGGTAGCGTGTAAAAAATTGCGCGTTCCCTCTCACGAAAGCGACGCTGATACAAACGAGCCTCTCTGCTCAGGAGTCTCACGGGCACGATGTTCTCTTTACCTCTCTCTTCGACGACGAAGGGCATCTTCCCCGGACTATATTATGCACATGTATACGCACGACATCATCACAGCAAGGCAGCATGTGAAAATTTGAAATCCTTTCGGATAAAAAGAAGCGCGTAATCCTGGAGCATGCGCAGTTGGACGACGTACGGTCGTAGAAAATCCGCTCTGTTCGTACCACTAGGTTAGCTCGCTCCCGCTCGCCAATGATTTTGGAGCGGAGAAGGCCGGGAAAGCTGGTGAAACGGACGGCTGCCGAGGTGAGTGTGCGTCAAATAGAGATCGCGGACGGTCGCTGTATATACTTAGATGCTAGATGCTTTGCACGTGTGGAGAATATTTGCTGGTCTGCCTGTATTGATGGTTTAACAAGTATTCAAAGGAAGAATACAGCTGAAATTATTAAAGGAAGAGCAGTCTGATCTTCTCTGAGACAGCGAACTATTGAACCTCTGTAATCAACAGTGGCGAGGGTTATGCATTTTCAAGTGATTTTCATTGAGCTTTGAGTAAAGGCCCCCTGCTGAAGGACAGAAAACGAGGCTAAAAGACTTCTTCATCTGCCTCGAAGGCATCAAAAGTGCAACTGACGCAAGGATATACATACTTCTCCTACAGGGCTAGAACTGGTGAACAGTGCCATGTTCAAAGCAAACCTACCAATCTAGTGGCGACTCAGTGTTTCTGATCCAAGGATTGTTACCAGATCATGTTGTATATACCTCCTCTAAAATAATTACATCCGTAAATGTTTCCAGGAGTATGCTACATTGCCATTGTGGCATCCGTGGGAGTCTACGGGAATGATATCATTTTATAGGCTGTTGTGGAACTGTGCATGCTGCTCTATTCTCTTTTTATGTGATCTTTTAAACTTTTCTCTATTGAGCATAAGTTAGTTTGAGGTGCCTCTGTTTTAGTGTTTGTCTGCTATGGACTAGTAAGCAATACCTAGCAGTCTTTTGTGATGCTATACGTATTGTATGTGGTGCATATGAGGCCGCTTACTATGCTTAGGTACCTGCTCTTTTTGATGATACGGATCAGACTGATAAGTTGGAAGTGGGATCTGATGGAAAGTGAAACATACAAATCTCAAATGTATTACATGCACAACCTGCATCCTCCCCATATACTAAGTACTACCGTACAGTGATAGTGTCCTTGTGTACTGCACAAGCATTTCCTTTGTGCCAAACTACACATTAGTACTTTCTTTTTATTGCAGGAGAATGATGTTAACAGTACTGCTTGTCTCAACATTTTCACTACTCTTCAATTGTAAGTGCTTTAATGCTACATTCTAATAACCCTCGACAACATGGTTACAGTACTTGGTTTGTGTGTCTATTGCCACATTTCTGCCACTAGGTGCAACCAGACTGCCAAAATACTAGCCAACAGATTTTTCGCTTGATTTAAATCTGGCACTTTTCATAAAAATAGTGCGTTCAAAAGTTAAAAAAGAGGAGAGGGTCTGGTCTTCCTAGCATCAACGAGTTGTGTAAGTGGAATGGAATGACGTAATATTTTTTCCAATCAAATACACGCATGCACACATTCCATCTACACGAGAAATGACCATAACAAAGCTATGTACCCGTGAATTCCACAGCCAACTATGAGGAATTGATGACCTCCGAGCTTACAGCCAGTGCTCCCATGGTGCTGGGCAGCTTAGCTCACTGCACGAATGCGTTTCCTTTTCATGCTGATTGGGTACATTCCGCGATAACATGACGTCACTTAAGCTTTTATTTGGCTGTTCTGCAATCTGAGATAACCAATTTTCAGTTATTCTGCTGCATAGCCTTGTCAGACAAGCTAACGAAAAACTGTGCGTTGATTTAGGGGGAGGGGGAGCAGGGGGGCACTTGCTCCCCTTGATTAAATATGCCCCCCCCCTTGGAGTTAAAGGGAATATGGCAGTATAAAAGGGCTAGAAATCTTGCTAAAGATTGAACAAAATAATAGGGGCACAGTAAAAGAATGCAACTAACTTCCGTTATTAGTAACATTCCTAAATTTAGCCCCTATATACTACCACATTTCCTTTCAAGTAAACCTTTCAATATGCAAAACCAAAAACAAGTCTGACTGGCACGCAGACACACTACAGTGGCACACTATAGTCACCTAAACCAATGGTAGATGGTCTTTTAAAGCCCACTCACATTCACATACTTTCACATCTTGGCAGCTTGCAACTATTTTTTTAAAAGACAAGGCAGACAGCTGTGTAAGTTCCCCAGTGTGCTATTGCCACACACACATTTTTACACTTCTGTAGTCACTAGAAAGACCCTGAGATTACACCAGAAGCAATCTCAGAACATCTATAATACAAAACTTCCTGACCAGTTGCTGTGTGCTTACGCACACTGTTAGGGCTTTGACCCCCCTTTATTTCATTTGACCCTCCTTTATTTCATTTGGCCCCCCTTTGGTCAACTTCTGTATGAACCCCTGGTGTGTGCCCAGCTCATGAAATAGCTGCCTACAGTGTTGCAAACATGCGCGTGTTTCTATTGTGCCAAGTGTTTGCACTTTTAGTGCTTTTCGTTCCTCCTATTAACCCTCGGCGGCGCGCATGCGCAGCGAGGGTTACAGTACTTGGTCTGTCCATCTGTCTGTCCGTCTGTTACCACGTTTTCTGCCACCACGCGCAACAAACAGGTAAAATAGCGACACCAACGGGTTCAGCGCTGGCTTCATTTTCAAAATAGCGATTTTCGTAAAAGTGCCTCATTGAAAACAAAGTGAACAAGCCAATATGCAAATTAGCACAGGCTTACCTCGACTGGGTCCGCTTGCTCTGTGTACCTTGGAGGCACAAGAAGTCACAACGAAGGCCGTGTATCACTCCCGCATGCTGTCTACTACTGTAGCTAGCCCGTGTCAGACTCTCCGCGAGCTACTAGCGGGAGATCACGAGTAAACGTATACTAATATAATAGGCCCAGCCCATCAATTAGCGGTACCACGCATGCGCAATTCGTCGAGGGTTTGCACTTTAGTGCTTTTCATTAACCCTCGGTGCGCATGCGCAGCGAGGGTTACTGTAGTTGGGTCTGTCTGTGTGTGTGTGTGTGTCTGTCAGTCTGTTACTCTACATCTCACTTCTCGAGTGTTTGTTCGTCTCACAAACGATACGACCTACCCAACGGGCAAAGAAGGTCAGAAAGTTTGTGGGGGTTTCTCTGAAAACGCTCTGTTGCAAAGCTAGAGCGCTTCAAGCATTGTACGGCTAATGCGTAGTCGGCCATTTTTATCGCTGCGGAAAATGCGCATGCGCTTATATTTAGCACAGGCTTACCTCGACCGGCCCGCTTGCTCTGTGTATGTTGAAGGCACAAGAAGTCACAACGAAGGGCGTGTATCGACTCCCGCATGCTATCAACTACTGTAGCTAGCCCGTGTCAGACTCTCCTCAAGCTATACTAGCGGGAGACCACCACAAAATAGCCCAGCCCATCAATTAGCAGTACCGCGCATGCGCAGTTCGCCGAGGGTTTGCACTGTAGTGCTTTTCATATTCATGAATTACTGCTTGCTGAAGTTGCAAATTAGAAAGAAAAACGTTACTCCATCACTTTTTAAAATTATGTTTAGGTGTTTCTGGTATTTTGACATGTGGTGGGTGTATATCTGATGATATCAACAATGAATACTACTGCAGAGAAGCTGAACGCTATATATACTTCCGATGCGAAAGTAACCTAACCCAGTTGGAATGGAGTGTATCCCCGCTTTTTGGAACGAATGTTATCTTGAATGCATTGGACGAAGAAGATAATATTATTCGCCGTGGTGGTGTAAGCATATTTGTCGACACTATAGATATCACCTCAAGCAAAAGTCAAATAATTTCCTATCTTTGGCTTAATCTTGAAGAAATGGATTCTGAAATACGTGTAACATGCATCAATGATGGTGTTTTCTACTGGGTATTAAAGCCTTCAGGTACGTACATTTTGTGTAAAGTACATGCCATTCCCTCACTTGTCTGAGCAACCTGGTTGTCATTGATGTTCTAATTTCACCCTTATGGGCTACAAATGTGAAAAATACGGTAATCATAAAGACCGCACTTAATACGAAATTCTAGATGCACTCTTGTGGTCCTGGAATGCACATTTCTGCGCCTCTTTGCCTTGGACGAACGTTTTGAGCCCCGCTCAATAACAGCCTGGATAGCACATGAGCACAGTGCTAAGCCTCATTCCACTGAAAGTATTTTCTACAGACGCAAAACTTAAAGCACTCTCATCACAGCAATCAGCAACACCGACAAGGTGGACCAAGCCTAGTAGTCTCGTAGGTCAGACTCTCCCTACGATGCTCGACCAAGTAAACAGAAGCCGATATGTAGCTGCATTTTTTCGGACAGGCAAAGGGCAGAATTTAGTGCATAGCTGATTTAAATCGAGCAATCTGATTGGTTCACACGAGGTACTTCATTTCCCGTAGTATACCTGGGACGCTCCATAGTATGTTCACATGAATAATGAGTGGAGACAAGTAAATTAAAAGACTATGCGCAACGAGACAACAAAACAGCAATACCAACGGGTTCATCGCTAAACTGGCTTCATTTTTTAAAAAGACGATTTTCGTATAACTACTGCGTTCAAAAGTTATGGCATGAAAAGCAAGTGAAAAAGCCAATGTGCAAATTAGCACAGGCTTACCTCGACCGCGTCCGCTCGCTCGTATCTAGAAGGCACAAGAAGTCTGTATCAACTCCCGCATGCTATTTACTACTGTAGCTAGCCCGTGTCAGACTCTCCGCGAGCTACTAGCGGGATACCACGAGCAAAGGCATAAAAAGCCCAGCCTATCAATCAGCGGTACTGCGCATGCGCAGTTCGCCGAGGGTTTGCACTTTAGTGCTTTTCATTTTTTTTGCAGGAGAGAGTACACTGAAGCCAAATATTACGGATGCATATTTTGTAAGGGATCCAAACTCCGAAGAAGTGTCTGTGTTTTACAAGTGGGATTATCCTAACTTCAGAGAAATTCTTGGCTACAATGTAAAGACCTTCCTTGATGGCCAACCTATTTCGAGCATTTCGCTGCCGAAGGCTTCTATGATGGATCTCACAATGTCCACCTTCCCAATGAAGGAGAACTCAGTCTTGAAATCGAGGCTGTAGATCACTGTAAAGAAACACATTCATCAGAAGTTTTTACTGTCTCACGTAAGTACTATATTTACTGGTATGTTACACTAGAGAGTTAAACCCCACTTCAAACGTTCCTTCCCTTTGATCAATACTCTACCCTACAAGGCTACAATGGCAAGAAAATGAATGATTCCCCTTACAAATGTCATCCAAGAACTCTCAACACTGTCCCACACCGCCAACACACTTTATATTGTCCGCGCGGAGGTGCAGCGTAACACCATAGACAGATATTACAGTATGTGTCCATTAATATCGCTCTGAAACTATGCCTCGCATATGCGTTGAGCCAGGGAGGAGCCCATTACTTTTTGCTAAGGAGCAAGGCTGATGGGTGCACTTACTCAAGGCAAGGTCTAAGTTTACTCACGACTACATGCTCTACGGGCAATGCCCACTTTTGCATAGTATCGTAGACCACGGATAAAGCCACCTTGTAGCTATTGTTTTGGATTTCTATAAACAGGCCACTCTGTGTGGGCTGCTTACTCTGCATGGTAGTATGGCAAATGATTGCAAGCCAAGAAGTCCATGATTTAGAGTTGGCATGCCACATGCCCACGTACCCACGTGGTGGCCCTAGGCATGTGCAGAAGTCTATGTAGTATGTATTAGTTAATGTATAGGCGGCGAGGCGGTATACAGGAGATACTCCGAGGCTGTTGACTATATATACCTGACGAGGGCGTAGCCCAAGGCCGGTATAGTCAACAGCCGAGGAGGATTTCCTGTACTCGCCGAGACGCCTGCCATTAACTGATTTGTAGTCCAACTAGCCAATCACAACGCTGAATTTCTGCTGTGTCATCTGCACTAATGTACTAATGAACTGTTGTGTAAACTGTGGAAGCCAGACAATTTGCACCACCCAGCTAGATGTTGTGATAAGGACTTCCTGTCCAATACTGATACCAGTGCAGCCCGCAGCCCACAGCTCAGAATACAGCGTATATTCCTAGCACTGGGTTGTTTGAAATTAGACTACAAAGCTGTATATACATCACCCTCCATTTAAAATGCTTTTGCATCACACTGATATGTTATTTTTCTATATTCCTTTAGGTTCTTATATTATGTCTGACGAAAGTGGTAAGTAAGTATGTTGTACTCTGCAAATTAAAAGCTTGTATCTGATTACCCTCAGAGTGCCTGACTAGTGCTCAAGTGGATGAGTATTGTGCGAGTCAAACATCATCTTCCACCCCGAGACCATCTACCCCAGACAGTTCCTCTACTGCCCTTATCGTGGGAGTTATTGCGGGATTTATGGTGCTGATTGTGGGCATTGCTATTGTGGTTGTTGCAATAATCAAGTTCTCCATTGGCTTAAAGGTACGTAATCTTACTGGTGAATGAAACCACTCGTACCCAGACCCCACCCTCAAGAGAGGAAAGGTCTTGTGACAATAAGTTTAGGAGGTTTAACATTCCACTTGCCTTGTGTTTACACCCCCTCATTCCCCTTTGGAGAGAGATATGGTGCGCAAGAACTTGGGAACAAATCAGCCAGTGGCATTCTCCACATTCTTCGGTACACCATAAGGTGCTACAGAGAGACAGAAATGATTATAAACAGACTCAAACACCAGAGACATTATTGAGATGTCTCAGCGTGTGTGTGCACTCTGCCTAAATTCGACCATGCCTACTGGAATAAAACCGAAGGACAAATTGAAGGACGAAAAATAGTACCTCAACAGCCAGCACCACTTTCATAAAGCGCATGCGCTAAGTACTGCATCAGCTGCGCCAGCACTGCCCCTTACTTCTTTATTTTCGAGATAGCTGTATTTTGTGTCAGGTTGAGCACTTAGTGAAGTGGTATATAGTTCCATGCACAATTTTATGCACATTGTGTATGTGCAAATACTGTGCTGAAAGTATATATAGCTGTTTATTTTTTCTCTCATTTTAGCACACTCATAACCAAGTTACTGGGGACGAGTCTACCTCCCAAACAGCTAAGCATGGCAAAACTGTACGAGATGATGAGAAGCCACTCATCGGATGCTGGTAGCTCTCATTCGTCTCAAAGCATAGTGTAAAAAGTGCTTGAAGATGTCAAAAGATACTTCAACTAACAATAATTTTATTAACTCATGTTTGTTCAAGTGAATGTGGTACTATTGATGTTTGTTCAAAGTGAAGCTGAAAACTGGATAGAGTAACCAATATTGTAGCTATTGACAGCCCAGTGACACCTAAATATGTGTGGGGTAAAGGAGGAGGGTTGTAGCCTCCTATATAAATGAAGTGTGATACAACTCCTTGGGTTGCGCTCTCAGAGTTAATTGGCGAGCGGGAGCGAGCTAACCTAGTGGTAGCTATATACGAACGGCGCGGATTTTCTTATACTGTTGATTTCATTGCAGTTCGAACGTGCGTGCCTCCGCGCCGTATTCCACCGTAGGGCCGTGCGCCGCGCGCGTGTTGCAGCAAGACTAAAATTTCAAATCCTGAGAATGGCAACTTCTGCTGAACCTGCCCGTACAGTTGGCTATTCCTCTGATATAGGCTGGAGAGTCGTTTGGCAACGTGTGGGAATGGGATTATCGTTTAGATGTATTGCAATGCGAATGCAGATTGGATTAGGCACAGCTCACAAGATTTATGCCAGATTTGTGGAGACAGGTGAAGTTGCACCTCTCAAGCCAGGATCAAGACCTGATTCACGAGCGCTTGATGAGTTTCACGAAATAATATTATACATTCTACATTTACTTGCTGAGAATCCTAGTCTCTATCTCGCTGAACTGCGTCTAAAAATGTAGGCTACAACAGGGATAGCAGTCTCTGGATCAACTATATGTAGATTATTGAAGAGAAATGGGTTGAGTAGGAAGAAAATTTTTCATGTTGCAAGACAGAGGTGTATAGAGTACAGAGGGGCTTTTATGGCACACATACTTCAGTATCCTGTCGATTGGCTTGTATTCCTCGATGAAACTGGTTGTGATAACCGTGACAACATTCGGAAATACGGCTACTCTTTTCTAGGGGAATCACCTGTTTACCACCGCTTCGTGGCTAGACTCAGTAACGATCTCTTCCTCTGGCAACAGCGGGGAATTCACAGGCGTGGCCATAGAGTACGAAACGGTCGAGTTTGCGGTCGCATTCTGCCCAGTGAGCGTAAAATAACTTTGCCATCCACCATCCATACCAAAAAGCGTTCAGATAAACAGCGGATAGACAGCGGATATTTCCAACAGTTCTATATACACGCGGCTGGCACACACTCGATTATAGCGAAAGTGCAAAGTACAAGTCAATTGGCCGCGCCGCACACGCGTGACGGCGCGGAAATATTTACGCGTTCGAACTGAGTTATTTTACGCTCACTGAGCTGAAATCAACAGTATATCATATCTACGACCGTACGTCGTCCAACTGCGCATGCTCCAGGATTACGCGCTTCTTTTTATCCGAAAGGATTTCAAAATTTCACATACTGCCTGACGTGCGTATACATGGGCATATAGTCTGGGGAAGATGCCCTTCGTCGCCGAAGAGCGAGGTAAAGAGAACATCGTACCCGTGAGACTCCTGAGCAGAGAGGCTCGTTTGTATCGGCGTCGCTTTCGTGATAGGGAATTTTTACACGCTGCCCTAGCTGTCATATCGATGCGAAATATAGCCAGCCAAAGAACTCTCGTCTATTTGCTGGCATTCGCTGCGCTCTTCGATACCTGACCGAGGCTGTCTATAAGGTAAGTGTTGGTATTATGAGTCAGGGGGTATTATGGGTAAATATTCCAAAAAGCTGCCAAACACTGTGTAACTGCTTCCTACCGTCGGGACGTTAGCCCAGCAAATCGTCGCCACATTTTAACACGTGCTGCGGGTTACATTCCGACAAATAGCCAAAAGTCAAGAGGTCACAATGATTGCATCACTGACTCAAAGGGTTTAATTTGGGGGAGGTTTTAAATGAATGATTTGGTCAAATTATGATTAATTTGTGGTTTTTTGCTTTTCTGTATATCTAAGTAATTATTGTGAAACACGACTGGGCAACTGTTTGCTTCATCAAAGAATACGTTTAATGTCGACTCATAATACCATCACTGACTCATATTGCTGCTTTTAGAGGGTTATAAAGCAATATTTTGCATTACCTACTATATGAATATATTCTGAAAACCGATTTGATTTTTAGAATCGCCATGTCTTGATAGTCATGTAACATAAATTTCACTTTAATTCACCGGTATTTGGAGGAAAAATTAAGAAGAAAGTTTAAGTGGCTCAAAATACCAACATCTACCTTACCTCCTTTCAATCTTCCTGATTCTAAGGTTCAAGTTGTAGGATGGCTAGTACAGATAGAGTCATTGTGTGCTCGCTCCCGCTCGCCAAAAATGCCATGCATTCGCCTACTAGTAACTCTTTTTACACATTGGCGAGCGGGGGGAGCGAGCTAACCTAGTGGTACGAACGGCGCGGAATTTTCCCGTACGTCGTCCAACTGCGCATGCTCCTGGATTACGCGCTTCTTTTTATCCGAAAGCTGTGATGATGTCGTGCATATACATGTGCATATAGTCCGGGGAAGATGCCCTTCTTCGTCGAAGAGAGAGGTAAAGAGAACATCGTGCCCGTGAGACTCCTGAGCAGAGAGGCTCTTTTGTATCAGCGTCGCTTTCGTGATAGGGAACGCGCAAATTTTTACACTCTGCCTAGCTGTCATATCGATGCGAAATATAGCCAGCCAAAACAACTCTCGTATGGCATTCGCTGCGCTTTTCGATACCCGAGGCTGTCTATACCTCCTTCCAATCTTCGTGATTCTAAGGTGCAAGTTGTAGGATGGCTCGTGCAGATAGAGTCATTGTGTGCTCGCTCCCGCTCGCCAAAAATGCCATGCATTCGCCTACTAGTAATTGGCGAGCGGGAGCGAGCCAACCTAGCCGTTCGTTCGAGCGGAATTTCTGTGTATATATATTTATTACCCGTTGCTAGGTCGTTGCTATGTTTATTTTAGACAATAAATCAGCTACCCACCCAAGAGGGCGAGAAGGTGAGAATATCCACTGTGGTTAGGGCAAAATAACTAAGGAATGGTGTGAATATCCACTGTGGTTAGGGTTGGGTATCAATGTTCTTATGTCGACGCTGACAGATCGAGGGAGGATTGAGGGAGCGAATGGCAGAGGCTTCCGTTTGGAAATCGAGGGTTGGGATTCTGAGACGTCGCTGCAAGGCTCCGCGTCCGAGAGTAGCGCTCCTGGGGACGGGCCGTTGGCATCGAAAAGGCGTAGGCACAAACTTCTTGCTGAGAGCCTCGCTCTTTGCATCATCTAAAAATTCAAACCTCTCTGTAGCTGCGGAAGTAGTGCACGTAGCCCTCTTCCTTGTCAGCGAGAGCCTACGCCTTTTAGATGGCGACGGCCCGTCCCCAGGAGCGCTACTCTCGGACGCGGAGTCTTGCAGCGACGTCTCAGAATCCCAACCCTCGACTTCCAAACGGAAAGCCTCTACCATTCGCTCCCTCAATCGCTCCCTCGATCTGTCAGCGTCGATCGTGTTTGTCGGCGTACGATAGAACGGCACGTTATGCATGCGCAGGTTCACGCGCATCGCCTTATTTGGGTGGATGCGCCATTTTCGCGCGCGGTTTCACCAGCAACGACCAATAAACATTTTATTACACCTTTTGGAGTGGTGTTGCTGGTTTATCCGCCCTCGAGGCGTCGGGCGGATAAACCAGCAACACCACTCCAAAAGGTGTAATAACATAATATACATAACTAGTAGGCGAATGCATGGCATTTTTGGCGAGCGGGAGCGAGCACACAATGACTCTATCTGCACGAGCCATCCTACAACTTGAAACTTAGAATCACGAAGATTGGAAGGAGGTATAGACAGCCTCGGTCAGGTATCGAAGAGCGCAGCGAATGCCAGCAAATAGACGATAGTTCTTTGGCTGGCTATACTTCGCATCGATGTCAGCTAGGGTAGCGTGTAAAAAATTGCGGTCAGCATGTGAAATTTTGAAATCCTTTCGGATAAAAAGAAGCGCGTACTCCTGGAGCATGCGCAGTTGGACGACATACGGTCGAGATAAAAAATAGAAATTCCGCGCCGTTCGTACCACTAGGTTAGCTCGCTCCCGCTCGCCAACTAGTGGAAATGTTGAACATTGTTGGCGAGCGGGAGCGACCCAACTTGGGATATGTCCGCGATGTTCGGGCTGCATAACGTGCTGTCAGCGCACAGCTTTCCTTTCGTGAAGCAAGACAGAGCTACCTGTCGCCGTTACATGCGTACTGCATATTGCCAGAACAGTGTGCAGGTGAGCAGTACGGTCCTTACCTTACGCTTTCAACGCTCGTCTGTCGTGGTCCACCAGGCAGCTGGCATGGCAGTAGGATAGGCAGCGATCGACCGGGCTGGCCGACAACGCGGCGTGTGTTAGCTGGTCCACCAGGCAGCTGGAATGTGCACGAGCAATCGTAGCGTATGTGCGAGTTGCACCATGAAGATTGGGAAGAGGTACAGCCTCGGTCAGTCACCGAAGGTTGCAGCGCATGCCGTCGAATGGAGGAGAGTTCTCTCGCTGGCGAAGCACCGTGTGTGAAAATGTGCAAAAAATTTGGAAATGAAAAAGAAGCGCGTACTAAGCCGCGCATGCGCACTTACACGACGGACGGACGGACCACGGACGTATATATATATATATTATATACAGAAAATTCCGCTCGAACGAACAACTAGGTTGGCTCGCTCCCGCTCGGCAATTATTGGCGAGCGGGAGCGAGCTAACCTAGTGGTACGAACGGCGCGGATATATTAAAGAAGATTCTACGCAAGATTTGGCATCTACCCGCTCGTTCACACACTGCTATTGTTCATTGTGTCGCACAGGTTCAAACCATAATATACTAGTGGAAATGTTGAACATTTTTGGCGAGCGGGAGCAATCCGTAAAGATGTGGTGTGCATTATAGCGTTTATTGTGATCAAAATCTTTGTACAAAATCAGGGATACATATAGTCACAAAAGCACATTGGTGGCGGATATTATGTGGTAGACTTAGATTAGTGACGACGGGCAGCCGTAATAATCCCATTCTGGGAGGTGGTGGCTGTGATAGGGTCACAGCTAAGTAAATTTATTTTGGAAACTGTTCCTTGACATATATCATCCAGTACTGGGGAGAAGACAGTGAATGTCATTACTGGTGATGTTTCAGACTTTAAATCGATTCTGGCAGTATATCGAAGCTCACATCGATCAAACAGTTGTGTCATAGAACACCGGGTACAATCTCCCAAGTTGCTGGTAGTTTCGATCACCTTCCCATTACAAGCGTAACATGCATTGAATGAATCAAAAGATCTCACACCAATAATAGTAGCGTTTAGTAATTTGTCCATCGTCAGTTTCAGAAGACTGAGCTATATCTTCAAGGTCTTCAATTTTAGTAAACGAGAAACCATCGCGAGTGACAGACAAGTACTTTTCTCCCTTATAGGTACGGACTTTGAGCCCTTCCATTAGGTAGGATGTGTTGTCCTGGAGAGTGTCGATATCATTTTTCCACAAAACAATTTTGGATGAAGCGGTTGCATCTGCTATGCGACATTCCTGTTTCTTTAACTCATTGATAACTGTAATATCACTAACTCTAGTAACCTTAACTTGGATGGATACACTTTGGTAATCTGATAACTTTGGAAGATCTTGAAGT
>CASHTH010000657.1:0-39155 GCA_030341885.1 Geodia barretti
CTCTCCACCTTTCACTTCAGCTGGTGACTATCGGAGAGTTGTCGTAGGAAAGCCACCTCACCATCTGGCATGTATCATTGTGACATTGCAACTGCTGAGGTCCATGGTAGCACAACCACTCAATTGACTCGAAACACGGTATATGTTGGATTGTATGCAAATGGTGGTTTGTGTTAAGCTAAATCGTAGATGATACTAAAGCGCATAATTATTTCTTATGCATACAGGAGATGTGTCCATATTTGGTGGTGTTACACTTACTGTGGACATTGATGGAGCCAGTCCTCAGTTTACCCTCTCCTGTGCATCCAAGGGTGGACCTGCTACAGGTGTGTGATTCAGGACGACACAAAGACAAATCAAACAGTTTATGTTGGACTCATGAGCGGTATGTGCTACAATGTGTTTTTAGCTCAAACTTACAATGCAACAACTTTCAGAGATCAGCACTTCCTCAACCTTCTCTTCTTCCAATGCGGCTGGAAACTCTGTCATTTCTACCAGCTCTATCATTATGTACAGTGATATCAATGTATCCACAGCCTTTTCAGGGCAGTGCCATGGAACAACATCAACCACAGCTAACTCTACCATCACTAAGAGAATTTACAGCTACTTAACTCCAACCACAACTGCTCTGTACAACTATCCAGCTTCAACCTTCTCTACTTCCAGCAGTGGGCGAATGTTCTCTGGGCCAATCCCAACTCCGTCCATCTCTAGTATGGGAATATTCTCCAAGCCAACTCTTACTCCAGCTGATCCTACCTTGTTCGGTGTGGATAAACCATCCTCTAATCTTGGGTTCATATATACTTCCCGTTGTTAATAATAGTGCAAATAATTATGTATAATACTCTCGACAGGTCCACTGGTGATGGTTGGTTGTCTACTATGGCTATAACAATTGGAGTTACTGTAGCAACTCTAATTATAGTATCTCTCAGTGTAATTTGTCTGCTTTGTCTCAAAGGTTACACACAATTTTCCCCCTCAAAACACAGGAACAATTCTGAGCGTTCTTTCATTACCTATTAAACAGGTAGTAAAGATCGAGGCACAAGTATCCACACTTCAACCAATGAGGCATATGGGGAGGTGAGGGGAAAAGGAGGAATTGCAGTCAACAGCATCCCAACCTCAACCAATGAAAAGCACTGAAGTGCAACCCTCGGTGAACTGCGCATGCGCGTTATATTAGTATGCGCGGTCTCCCGCCGCTAGTATAATATAGCTCGCAGAGAGTCTGACAAGGGCTAGCTAGATTAGCATGCGAGAGTCGATACACGCCCTTCGTTGTGACTTCTTGTGCCTTCAAAATACACAGAGCAAGAAGACACGGTCCTGTGCTAAATATAAGCGCATGCGAATTTTCCGCAGCGATAAAAATGGCCGACTACGTATTAGCCGTACAACGGTGGAAGCGCTCTAGCTTTGCAACGGAGCGTTTTCAGAGAAAACCGTTCGAAATTTCTGACCTTCATTGCCCGTTCGGTAGGTGGTATCCTTTGTGAGACGAAAGAACACTCGAGAAGTGAGATGAAGAGTAACAGACACACAGACAGACAAACCCAACTAGTGTAACCCTCGCTGCGCATGCGCGCCGAGGGTTAATCAGGCATATGGGAAGGTGAGGGAGAGGGGAGGGGTCCGTTTTACAACCTCTACCAATGAGGCAGCTGGGGAAGGGGAAGGATATGAACTGGTGAATTTCACTTGCAAAGAATCACCTCTTGTCCCAGCTGGTAAGCTATAATAAGAGATGTATGAAGTTCCTTTTTTTTTCCTTCTTTTCCACATTCTCCTATATAGGTGCAGAGGAGGACGTTGTATATGAAGTCATTTCTTGATACCAGTGACTGCACTCATGTTTTTGTGCATGTAGCTTATGGCTAGAGTTTGTGATAGTAAGAATCATTGCAGAGTATTATACAATTGTCCAGACAAAAACGTGTGGCATATTATAGACAAAGCTAATGCACAGCCTTTCATCGCACGATAATATGGATGTTGTGTTCGAAGTTAACGTACCAAAAAGAAAGACAGTTGTAGCAATGTGCCTTAGCTATGATTGAAGAAATTATTTTCCACTTGGCCTCCCCAAATATTTCTGAAACGTCACGAGAGGGTTAAAATTAGTGTAGCCATACACATGTTGTACTTTTTCTTCAGAGGTAAGTAACCTACAGTTCTAAAGCTTCCACCACACCTATATCTCTCCATTTAATGTGTGTGGTCAGGTGGTTTACTTTTGCCTTGTGTACTTTTTCTAAATAGGTAATCATCACATAAAACAACATGATAATAGTGAGCTAAAGGTCAAACACAGAGTGTGTAATGAGATTTGTGATGGTTACTGGTCAACAGCTTCAATATCATTTCTGAGCTATAATAATTTATTATAACAGAATGATGACACAAAGTATTACATTTTACATTTTCCTCAAAATAATTATTGTGATGATTGGTAGGGATAGATTACTGTTGACCCTCATTTAATAAAAATTTTGCTATCAGCCGGATTATTCGCCAAGTAAAAAAGGGGCACGAACTGCTTTTTGGAGACTTTAGCTTCATGTTTTTTTCCTTACATAAGGTGACTGAATTGCAACGAAGAGCGTAGCGAGCAAGCACAAGCAATAGTGCTTTTCATTAACCCTCGGCGCGCATGCGCAGCGAGGGTTACGGTAGTTGTCCCGTAAGTGTGTCAGTCAGTCAGTCAGTCAGTCTGTCTGTTACCACGTTTTCTGCGACTACGCGCAACGAGATAACAAAATAGCGATACCAACGGGTTCAGTGCTACACTGACTTCATTTTAAAAGCAAGCCGATGTATAATTATAGTGCTTCGTTGTCTCGTTGCGCGTGGTGGCAGAAAACGTTGTATATAGCGCCACCGCGTCTGCGATCGCATGCCCCCGCGTGCCCACGTGCTCATTGCGTAGCGATGCGAAAAAGTGAACGCTGAGACTAGCTCCGTATCAGTAACAAGTAAAGCTGTGCTGGAATACAGTCGCACTCACGCGGCGGATAGGCCGATGACCATTATTCTGACGATATTGCAGTTTAGCTAACTATTATAATATAGCTATATACAAGATTGAATAAATATTATTTATTCAATCTTCACAGCATTGGTTACAGATCACAACTTCGATATCGCACACGAACCATGTATCATCAGGAGCCTGGTTGCTGTGAAGGGTACCATGAAGCTGGAGAAGAATGCTTACGTAAGCACTCTTTCTTGTTGCATACAATATGTTTTTGCATTCGCATTCATGTAGCTAGTATATTGTTCCAGCAATTTGTCTGGGTGAGCAATCAATTGCCCCCTACTGCTATGGCTGCCTCTTTAGTATTAAATCACGTGTTGTTCTCTAAAACAAAACTACTACCTGCAGCAACCTGCCCCGGGTGCCCTAGGTCCCACTCATGCCTAGCACCAGACTTCTGTGCCTGCCCAGAATACTGGACTGGTAGCGGCTGCACAGGTAAAGATGAAATTAGTTTCCTCAAAGAATAATGTGTATAATTTTATTCTAGAGCCTCCGCAGAATGTGGCTCTCACAGCAACTGGGCCTGATAAACTGGAAATCAGTTGGTCACCACCTCCAGGGTCTCGGGCCACTCTCTACATTGTCATTTTCGAAGGCGTGACTCACCCAATCCAGCCTTCAAGTAACTTGGTCATGGAACTGGATTCACTGACAACTTTCACAAGATACACCTGCTGTGTAGCTGCCAAAACTATATCCGGAGCATCAATAATGGCATGTGCAACAGGAACAACACTGGAATTAGGTAAAAATACTGAAACAAAAAATGCAGTTGAATATTGCATGCTTTGTGCACTAGTCAAACATACAGTGTTAGGTGCTTATAATAATATGTTTATTGTGTTTAATCTAGATATGTTTGAATACATAAATTAATGGTACATTTGGTAATTGCCATCAAATTTGCCGTATGGCAGGTGCACTTACATTACATAGCTCCTGGAGATGCACCACGGAATATGACTTTGATTTCTACCAACTCTATCCTTAAACACAGTGAAATCAATGTATCCATGGGGCAGAGTCATGGAAAAACCCATACCCATCTCTACAATCACTGAGATAACTAGCAGTTACTTAACTCCACTTTCTACACCTCTCCAGCTTCAACCATCTCTACTCCCAGCAGTGGCCGAATGTTCTCCGGGCCAAACCCAACTTCATCCATCTCTAGTATGAGAATCTCCTCCAAGCCAACTCTTACTCCAGATGCTGAAGAAAAAGATGACTCTTATGCGCCGACCCCTAATTTTGGGTTAATTGTAATAATTATAAGTGCGACTAATTAAGTACTCCCGACCCAACAGGTCTACTGATGATGGCTTGTTGTCTACTGTGGCTATAACAATTGGAGTTGTTGTAGCAACTGTTATAGTATCTCTCAGTGTTATTGGTCTGCTGTGTCTCAAAGGTTCATATTATTCAAAACACAGGAACAATTCTGAAAGGTTTTATTTACCTTTGAACAGGTAGTAAAGGTCGAGGCACAATTATCCACACTTCAACCAATGAGGCATATGGGGAGGTGAGAGGGAAAAGAGGAATTGCAGTCAGCAGCATCCCAACTTCAACCAATGAGGCATATGGAACACTAGGGAGAGGGGAGGGGTCCATATTACAACCTCTACCAATGAGGCAGCTGGGGAAGGAGAAGGATACGAACTGGTGAATTTCCCTTGCAGAGAATCACCTCTTCTTCCAGCTGGTATATAAACTATAGGAGATGTGTGAAGTTCCATTTCCCTTCTTCTCCATAATCCATTCTCCTATATAGGTGCAGAGGAGGACGCTGTATATGAAGTCATTTCTTGAGACCAGCGACAGCACTTATGTGCTTTTGTGCACGTAGCTTATTGCTAGAGTTTGTGATAATAATAATCATTGTAGTATATACAGTGGCCAAATTCTACGGTTATAGGTGCAATTGACTAGGCAAAAATGCAAAATAGACAAAGCTAATGCACAGCCTTTCGTCGCACGATAATATTGATGTTATGTTCGAAGTTAACATATAATTATACCAAAAAGAAAGATGGTTGTATCTGTGTCTTAGCTGTGACTCAAGAAATGTTTTGCACTTGGCTTACCCAAATATTTCTCAAACATCACGGCAATATTATGTCAAAAGATGTTAAAAATTTGTGTGGCGACACACATGTTGTTGTTCGATCAGAGGTAGGTAACCCCCAGTTCTAAAGCTTCCACCACACCTATCTCAATGTGTGTGGTCAGGTGATGTACTTTTTGCCTTGTGTACTGCTGCTATGTTTATCTAAAGCAAACAATCTGTGTAGGTAATCATCACATAAAACAACACGATGTAGTGAGCTAAAGGTCAAACACAGAGTGTGTAATGTTTGTGGTGGTTACTTGTCAACAGCTTCAATCTCATTACTTAACCTGTTTTTCCTTATGGTGATGATTTGTGGGGATAGATTAGTGTGACCCGTCTTTACAAGCATTGCTATGACCCGGATTACTCTCCAAGTAAAATGTAGCTAAGCACAAACTGCTTCTGTAGCCTTTTGCTTCATGTTTTTTTCCCTTAGTTAGGTAAAATAAGGTGGCTGAATTTTAACCAAAAGCATAGCGAGCATGGACAAGCAATATTGCTCATGAGTGAAGCATTATTATACACGAGTGTGCATGCACAATTTCACTTGGACAACCATCATACACAATCATACAAACAAAGCCAAAGCTTTAACCCCACCTCAATGTTTCATATCTTGTGATAACTTTTGGTGTGGGTGCTGCTACTGCTCTCTTCCTGCCTTACACAATAGGAGCTTCCTGTGAGGCTTTCAAACAAAACAAGTCATATGGCGAAAAATCGAAATTAACACAGTTCAATCGGAAGTTTTGGTCGCACTGAGCTTTGCAGCTCTTCCACTGAGCCTGGCTTTGACACCCATCACTGCACCTATATTTGCACTTGCCACGGCGGCGCACTTCAAGGCTGATTATCAAGAGGGTGGTGATTTAACTGATGACTGATACATTTATTATTGTTGTAACATGTTGAATTTACACAGTCAGACGTTAGCTACATATCCGAACACCCAGTTAATGTTATAATTAAAGTGCAAACCCTCGGCGAACTGCGCGTCTGCGGTACCGCTAATGGATGGGCTGGGCCTATTAGTATGCATTTACCCGCGGTCTCCCGCCATATAGTAGCTCGCGGAGAGTCTGACACGGGTTAGCTACGGTAGTAGATAGCAAGCTGGAGTCGACAAACGCCCTTCGCTGTGGCTTCTTGTGCCTCCAAGGTAAACAGAGCAAGCGGATCAGGTCGATGTGAGCCAGCATACCGCGTTCGTCCAATATACGCATGCGCACAGCTTATTGATGGGTTGGGCCACGCAACGCGGTCAGCGACCGTACCAGCTTGTCGCTATCGAACGCAGTCGTTTCAGGAAAATCGCCACATTTATATCCATCTCCTCGTCGTTCACAACCCGTTGGTGCCACTCATTGGCCGCCTCGTAGCCTGTAGTGCTAGAACTCGCGCAGACAGACAGACTGACTACTGTAACCCTCGCTGCGCATGCGCGCCGAGGGTTAATTATAGCGCATCAAGTCCCGTGTGGCTGCAAACCAGTAGAATGTTAATAATAGCCAGGTGAGGGTTTTGTTACATTATAGTCATGTCACACACAACACAAGCGACTATTGGATGATTTATACTGTTAACCGGCGTGAACTACATCAAAAGAATATAATGCGCTGCGGAACCTGGTGCGCTATCGAAACTACCCGACCCATAACACACATATGGATGTATAATCGTTGGATGTTTGATTTCCCCCCCAAGGGGATACAATAATGGGGCAACCAATGGAAGGGGTGAAACAAGCTTCAGTCCATCTTCCGAAAGAAAAAATTGATGTAAAATTGAGCAGAGCAGTGCCCATGTACCAGATACTCTACACTTCTAAGAACAGTTCCATAAATCCATTTTCAAAATGGCAGGACATGCCGCCAACCACTGCCCCTCTCAGCCTTGCGGCTGGGATAGTAGAAATGATACACAAAGGCATGAGAGACAATGTGACTTTCAAAGGTTTGGGAGAAGAAGTCAGTCAGCTCGTCCTCGACAGGATCCTAATGCCAACGAAGAAGGGGGAGAGTGGCGTCTGATACCCAGAGAAGGTGTTGATTTACCTAATCTCCAAGGCTCCCGTCGGATGGAGAGATGTTGGTATCACCCAGAATGCCCAAGCAATCCCAGCCTACTAGCACTAGAAGAACAGAAGTCTTGAGGACAGGAATATTATAAGTTAGGAGTTCCAAGGGAACAACCACCAAAACATATCAGCAAAAAATGGGATATACGCGTGCTTGAAAAATCGATAACACTTTCCAATGCGCACAAGTACATGATGCACATGCGATTGACGTTAGCTCACGGTCGTGGGGTATGTGTAATGTCCAGAGCTCGCAGCTCATTCTTTAATTTATTTTTGCCTGCGTAACTTTTGTTCTTTTGACTACAAACTTAAACCGTTTATCTGTTATTTACTAACACTTAAGGCATACATACGAGTGAAGCAAGTGAGAATAGAAAGAAAACACATAAAAGAAGGCAGGGAGGGAAACAAAAAAAGGTAAAGGGAAAAGTGCAACACGAAAGTAAAGGGAAAATTAAACCATGGCTGAGGGTTTAAAGGCGAGAGGAAGAGGAAGCGGAAAGACAAGAAAAGACGACAGTGAGGAAAGAGGAGGAGGCAAGGAGAAGAAAGGCTGTGAAGAGACCAAATAGAGGTACGTAAGGACAGCAAAATAGGGAAAGTTTGACCACGCCGTAGCACAAAGAAATTCGAACCAAGAAATCCAAGAAACAGTAATGTGTGATGGTGGGCATTTCCCTCAGTCCTCCTCTGGTCCCTGGTGTATGTCCCTCTCATTCTGCCTTTCCTTATGTCTCCTTCATGAGTCAATCCTCTGTCATACCACTTCTTATGTGGACTTTCAGCTAATAGGAGACTGTGAAATTGAGAGTGTTCAGTGTCACACTGACCTGAAACATGCTGCAGGCAATGAGCTGGTAATACGCACAGGTGACTGTACTTCCCTAATTAAATAGACTGCCATTTGATGGGGGAGCCAATGATATTCACCCCAGTCTCGTGACTATCGGAGAGTTGAATCTTCGTCGTAGGAATGCCACCTCAACCATCCTGGCCATGTATCATTGTGAATTGCCAACTGTTGAATTATCCATGATAACACCACCCCTCATTGAACCCGAGCAGGGTGTATGTTTTGATTATATGCCAATGGAATTTGTGTTATAAGCAAAGAAGTTATGCCAAAACCGGATTTTGCTCATCTCTTGTACGGAGAATTTGTCTACTTCTTGGTTGTGTTATGCTGAATGTGGCTTTGATGGAGCCAGTCCTCAGTTATCCTCTCCTGGTATCTCCACTGGTGGACCTGCTACCACTGTCACTTGACCAAGACTCCCCCTGTCACCCATGGACTGAGACGTAGTCATGTCAACCACGGCAGGGTACATCCATACACTGAATGTGACTGGGAGAATGAAGGAAGGTCACATGTACTGTGGCTAACAACAAACCATCAAACGGATCAGCATCTCGTGATTGTTGAGGCTGCATGAAAATTTACTAAAATTTCTTTGTGATTCTTTGTGTTCTTTCCCAGTTCTGGCAGCCAATAAATTTCTCGTGGAAAAATCTCCCAACACTCTTAAACTTTACTTGGAATGTATCAACACCACGATGATAGTACCTATACAGTTTCAATGGGGGAAGATAGGCTGTTTAGCTGAAAATCGAGAGAACAATGGCTTTATTACCACCAATGATACAAGTTACAGCATAACAAGACTAGAGGAGGGCAGTAGGTACAACATTACTGTAACTGCAGGGGGACTAGTAACCTGTATCTGCTGACAACTTGAAAGGTTGTAGATAATTATTATGATGCCATCATGCTAGTGTTTTTTTACAGCTCCATCTTTGGCTCTGCTCCAAATGTGACACTGACTTTCGCCACCTCCTACTCCATCACTATCCATTGGGAGATGGTGCCCTGTGAACATATGAATGGAGATATTATTACTGGCTACTCAGTGAGATATGGAGAGATGGGGACCAACATGACAGACACGACTGTGCTGAATATTACTGGAGCTAGTGTAACTGAGGCTACCATCTCTAACCTGACGCTGTCTACTAACTACTCAATTCAAGTTGCAGCAGTCAACAGTGCTGGTACTGGTGTGTTCGGTAATGCCACTTTCATAAATACTATCGAAGAAAGTCAGTTTTTATCTCTTTATATAAAATATTTATGAACTGATGTATACTTTCAGGTGTACATCTAAGTTTTAGACAAAAAGTAATTGCCAACAATAGCTATGTGATACTGGATGACGTTGGTCACACTGATGATACTGCTCTACTACGAAAAATCAAACGGTGTATGTGGCACTCTAAGCTTTAAACGGTATGTGATACAATGTGTTTCACTTAAACTTATGATCATGCAACAATTTTAAGTCACCAGTACCTCCTCAACCTTCTCTTCTTCCAATGTGGCTGGAAACTCTGTCATTGCTGCTAGCTCTATCCTTAAGTACAGTCAAATGAATGTATCTACTGTCTTTTCAGGGCAGAGTCATAGAACAACATTGACCACAGCTAACTCTACCTTCACTGAGAGATCTACTTTTAGTCACTTACCTCCAACCCCAAATATTTTCTACACATATCCTGCTCCAACCCTCCCTACTTCCAGCAGCGGGCTTGGAGTTACTGTAGCAACTCTTACAGTATCTTTCAGTGTTATTGGTCTGCTGTGTCTAAAAGGTTATTATTGTTTAAAACACAGGAACAATTCTGAAGGTTTTAATTATTCTTTCATCAGAGAGTCGGTAGACTCTCTATATAGGGACGACACGGGTGAAATCTCACGTGATCCGCGTATAAAACGACTAAAAACTCGGTGAGAATCACTCCCTAGGCCTTCAAAACATATTAGCAATAGTCTACAGGCCCATATCTACCTATATGTCCCCGAAGACACCATACGCACCTTCAGTCGTCCACGCGAGAATTCGCTCATACGCGATTTCACGATTTTCGTGTCATCATCATCATATTCTTCATCTATCTTCTTCTTCTTCTTCAGCTCCTTACCCGGAAGCACTTGAGCGTTGATTTTTTCACAGAACGTCTCGGAATTTCCGGAGGTGTACACGCACATCAAGCGATCGTTTGTTTCCTTGCGCAAGTCCCGTACGGTAGATCGTTGAGCCCTTCCTCGGGAGTCACTGAACAACACCGCCATTTGTTTGCTAACTCAGCATCATAGTGAGCCGCCTATTCATGAGCGCAGAGGAGGCGCGTTTTCCAATGCGCGCGCGCGCATTCTGTCTCGCTAAACCTAGAACCATGGTCCACGAACGAGACTAGCCAGGACTGGATGCCTGCAGAGAAAACTACTCTCTCCTCCATCCTCCATGCCTTCCGCAAGTCAGTGCACACATTTGTAAGTGGCTAGCTTGCATTTTGCTGTTGACTTTGCACGAGGAGCACTTGGCAATCTGCGCCGTGTTAGCTACGCGTGCCTTTCCCAGCGCCTTCATACTTTGTTCCCAGGTTATAGCTATCATTGTAGTCTGATTTCTGAAGCCTGCCCAATGAAACCACCACCATATGTGCCACAACCTAATCGCGTCCTTGTTGGAGACACTACGCATAATTATATACACCCTGCTTCAGGTAAGAGCAGTCCATTAGCTTCTGCTTTCAACAGTTATCTCTACAACATAGCCATGAACATCAGAGCGACTGAAAATGCAGTGTTGTCATAAGGTGTTAAAAATAGTGGAAACATTTCTTCAAAATGAAAGTGGGATATAGGGATGACTTGAAGCACCAAAAAGGAAGAAACAAGGGGTCATTACACACCAAATATGCACAAAGCCGCATGACACCATCCCTATATCTTTGTTTTATTGTTCATAAGCAAAGTTTAATATGAGACAAAGATATAGGGATGGTGTCATGTGGCTTTGTGCATATTTGGTGTGTAATGACCCCTTGTTTCTTCCTTTTTGGTGCTTCAAGTCATCCCTATATCCCACTTTCATTTTGAAGAAATGATTTTTCCACTTGTTACCTATTAAACAGGTAGTAAAGATCGAGGCACAAGTATCCACACTTCAACCAATGAGGCATATGGGGAGGTGAGGGGGAAAGGAGGAATTGCAGTCAACAGCATCCCAACCTCAACCAATGAGGCATATGGAACAGTGAGAGATAGAGGAGGGGTCCATATTACAACCTCTACCAATGAGGCAGCTGGGGAAGGAGAAGGATACGAACTGGTGAATTTCCCTTGCAGAGAATTATCTCTTCTTCCAGCTGGTATATAAAATATAGGAGATGTATGAAGTTCCATTTTTCTTCTTCTCCACAATCCATTCTCCTAGGTGCAGAGGAGGAAGCTGTATATGAAGTCATTTCTTGAGACCAGTGACTGCACTCATGTTCTTTTGTGCATGTAGCTTATGGCTAGAGTTTGTGATAGTGCCCATTTATTATACAATAATCATTGCAGTATACAGTGGCCAAATTCTACGGTTATAGGTGCAATTGACCAGACGAAAAAGGGTGGCATAAATAGACAAAGCTCATGCACAGCATTTCGTCCCAAGATAATATGGATGCTGTGTTCGAAGTTACTGTACCAAAAAGAAAGACAGTTGTAGCAAAGTGTCTTAGCTATGATTGAAGAAAATGATTATTCACTTGGCTTCCCCAAATATTTCTGAAACGTCACAAGAGGTTTAAAATTAGTGTAGTTATACACATGTTGTACTTTTTCTGCAACCTACAATTCCAAAGCTTCCACCACACCTATCTCTCTCCATTGTATGTGTGTGGCCAGGTGGTTTACTTTTGCCTTGTGTACTTTTCTAAAACAAGCAATCCGAATAGGTAATCATCACATAAAACAACATGATAACATAGTGAGCTAAGGTTACTGGTCAACAGCTTCAATATCATTTCTGAGCTGAAATGATGACACAAAGTATTACATTTTAAATGTGTAAATACATTTTCCTCATAATTATGGTGATGAATGGTAGTGAAAGATTACTGTCGCCATTCATTTCTAGTTTTTTGCTATCACGCACCCCTCACTCATTCGTCGCTAGTAATAAAGAGGCACGAACTGCTTTTTGTCACTTTAGCTCCATGTCCTTTTCCTTACATAGGTGACTGAATAGCACCAAAAGCGTATGCGAGCACGCACAATCGCGATATCACTCATGAGTGAAGCATATCCACGAATGTGCATGCATCAATTCGACTTGACAAACATCATACACATAATATACAACATAGCAGCTTTAAAACCCACCTCAAGTCAGATCTTGTGATTACTTTTGGTGCTGTGCTGCTACTGCTCTCTTCTGCCTTACGCAATAGGGCGTCCCATGTGAGGCTTCAAACAAAACAAGTTCACATATGATGGAGAATCGAATTACCACAGTTTCAATCGGAAGTTTTGGTCGGCCACTGCAGCTTTGCAGTGCTCTCCACCGAGCCTTGCTTCTGACAACCCATCACTGCACCGTAGTTTTCACTTGCCTACGTGTGGCACACTTCAAGTTGATTTGCTGATTATCAACGAGGGTGTGATCTTACTGATGACTGATACACTTTACTATTGTTGTAACATGTGACCTTGTGTATATACTTCTTTCTAAAACAAGCATCCGATAGTAATCATCACATACCACAACACGACTAATAGCCAGCCAAGGTCCACCAGAATGTGTTAATGATGTTTGTGGTGTTACAGCTTCGATATCGATTTCTTAGCTGATATTTAAGAGTCCATAATCATAGTATTATAACATAAAGATGACCAAAGTAGTACATTTTAAAATCGTAATGTATTTCCTGTCCTTTTCCTTCCTCATATAATGGGTGATGATTGGTATATATAGGGATAAATTACGACTGTGCCCCTGCATTTAAAAATGTTGCTATCCTAGCCGATTATCGCCAAGTAACAAGACTCAGGGAGAGGTAGGCAGGCCGAGCCGCGACTGTGGGTCTGTTCACGGTGGTACTGTAGCTTCATGTAAAATTTTTACACTGTGTACAAGGTGACTCGAATAAAAGTGCAACTGGAGAGTGGAGCTGAGCACGCACAGCACACAGCAATTCACTCAATGTCGAGCGGTCTGGTGTCCTGTAGCTCTTACGGGCACTAGGGGACTGAATTGACCAAGCATAGCGAGCATGCACATTCATCATGATCGCTGCTGAGTGAGCATATCACACGAATGTTGCAATCGACGCATGCACACACTTTCGTCCCTGTTGACAGCTTGTCAGCACACAATTCATACAAAGCACCCTCAGACTGTTTTCCTTATGTCTCCTCAGGAGAGGCCTCTTGCAGAACCACTCTTCCGTTCTGTATTTCGTCCAAATTAGTTCCGTCCCGGTGTCGCCACTGCTCGGCTGACACGGCTGTCAGCGGTGTGACAAGGTCTACATCGCACGTCCCGCGTTCCTCATTCGTCTGAGCGCGTGGCCTGCCCGACGATATGTATACGCCATCCGCATCGTGATGATCATAGAGTTGACCGCTACGTAGCAAAACTCGTTCGTCACACGACCTCACCATCTGCTGGGTGTATCGGTGTGACATTGCTACTGTTGAGGTCTCATGATACTACACCACTCAATGATCGAAGCTAGGGTGTCTGTTGGATTGTATGCCAGAGGAGCGCTGTCTGTAAGCCCGTCACAAATACAGCGAAATGCGGTTGAGTGATATAGAGTCAATGCAATCATACATATACGTAGATGTTGTCCATATTTGTGGTGTTTCACTGACTGTGGACTTGACTTTGATGGCTCCAGTCCTCAGTACACCCTCTCCTGTGTAGCTAATCTATATGTATCTCTCAGCTGTAATTTGTGTCTCTGCGTTTGTCTCAATGTTACCCAAAAGTCAAAACGCAGAACACTACTTACTGAGCGTTCTTTCCTTGCTATTAAGCATGTAGTAAATGATCGAGGCACAATTATCCACACTTCAACCAATTAGGCATATGGGTAGAGGTGAGAGGGAAAAGATGGAATTGCAGTCAGGCTAGCATCCCAACTTCAACCAATGAGGCATATGGAACACTAGGAGAGGGAGGGTCCATATTACACCTCTACCAATGAGGCAGCTGGAGGAGAAGGATACGAACTGGTGAATTTCCCTTGCAGAGAATCACCTTTTCTTCCAGCTGGTATATAAACTATAGGAGATGTGTGAAGTTCCATTTCCCTTCTTCTCCATAATCCATTCTCCTATATAGGTCCAGAGGAGGACGCTGTATATAAAGTCATTTTTTGAGACCAGTGACTGCACTTATGTGCTTTTGTGCACGTAGCTTATTGTTAGAGTTTGTGATAATAATAATCATTGTAGTATATACAGTGGCCAAATTCTACGGTTATAGGTGCAATTGACTAGGCATAAAATAGACAAAGCTAATGCACAGCCTTTCGTCGCACGATAATATGGATGTTATGTTCGAAGTTAACGTATAATTAAACCAAAAATAAAGATGGTTGTATCTATGTGTCTTAGCTGTGACTCAAGAAATAAGTTTGCACTTGGCTTCCCCAAATATTTCTCAAACATCGCGGCAATATGTTAAAAGATGTTAAAAATTAGTGTAGCGACACACATGTTGTTGTTCGATCAGAGGTAGGTAACCCCCAGTTCTAAAGCTTCCACCACACCTATCTCAATGTGTGTGGTCAGGTGATGTACTTTTTGCCTTGTGTACTGTTGCTCTGTTTATCTAAAACAAACAATCTGTGTAGGTAATCATCACATAAAACAACATGACGTAGTGAGCTAAAAATTTATGTAGCTAACAACACATGTTGTATCTTTCTCTTCAGAGGTAGGTAACCTACAAAGCTTCCACCACACTTATGCTCTCCTCCATGTAAATGTGTGTGGTCAGGTGATTTACTTTTGCCTTGTGTACTGTTGCTCTGTTTCGTCTAAATCTTTAGCAGCAAACATCTGTGTAAATAATCATCACGTAAAACCACATCACGTAGTGAGCTACAAATTAATGTAGCTACACACATGTTGTACTTTTTCTTCAGAGGTAGGTACCCTACAAAGCTTCCACCACACTATCTCTCTCAATTTAATGTGTGTGGTCAAGTGATTTACTTTGCCTTGTGTACTTTTTGCTATCCAATAGGTAATCATAACATAAAACAACACGATAATAGCGAGCTAAAGGTCAAACACACAATGTGTAGATGTTTGTGGTGGTTACTGGTCAACAGCTCATTACTTAACTGATTTTTAAGAGTCGTAATTATAATAAATTAAAGATGACACAAAGTATTTGGCTACTTACATTTCAATACAATACATTTTCCACATTGATAGGGATAATTATTGTTATATTACTGTTGGTTCAAATGTTGCTATAACTCGGATTACTCGCCAAGTAAATGAAGAGGCACCAACTCCTTTTTGTCGATTTTTTCCTTATATAAGGTGACTGAATTGTAACCAAAAGCATAGCGAGCATGCACAAGCAATATCGCTGCTGAGTGAAGCATATACACTAATGTGCAAATACGCATGCACAATTTGACTTGGACAACCATCATACGCAATTATACAAACAAAGCCAAAGCTTTAACCCCACCTCAATGTTTCAGATCTTGCGATTACTTTTGCCTTGTGTAACATTAGCCAATAACCACAGTGTTGGTCTGGTAATAAAAACAAACAACCAGGTATAGCTCATAAAAAGAGCACAGGCCACAAACTCAACCATAGAATAAGTTAAGATGTTGGTGGTGGTCTTTTCTCTCTGTCTCCTCTGGTACCTGGTGGAGGTCAACCCTCAGCAGACTCCTTATGTCTCCTTCATGGGGGAGACTCTGGCCAGCCACTCCTATCTGAACTTCAGCCACATAGGATATGAGTATTCTGGAGATAATAGTGTTCAGTGTCACACTGACCTGAAAACATGCTGCAGCAGTGTGCAAGGTATCCATCGTGGTGACTGGTACTTCCCTAATGGACACCGACTGCAATTTGATGGAGTCAACGATATTCACCAGCATCGTGACTATCGGAGAGTTGACCTACATCGTAAAAGTGCAACCTCACCATCTGGCATGTATCATTGTGACATTGCAACTGTTGAGCTCCATGATAACACAACCACTCAATTGACTCGAAGCAGGGTGTATGTTGGATTGTATGCCAATGGAGGTTTGTGTTATAGCAAAGAGGTTCATGCTAAAGTTGATTTTTGCTCATCTCTTGTACAGGAGATGTGTCTATACTTGGTAATGTTACACTGACAGTAGACATTGATGGGTTTACCCTCAGCTGTATCTCCAATGGTGGACCTGTTACCACTGTCACTTGGACCAGAGACTCCACCACTGTCACCCACGGGACTGAGACTGTTTTAGTCAATGCAACCACGGCAGAGTACATCCATACTCTGAAATTGACTGGGAGAATGGAAGGAAGGTACACATGTACTGTGGCTAACAACAAACCATCAACTGGATCAGCATCCCGCGAATGTGAGACTGCAATCAACTTTACAAAGATCTGTTGGTGATTATTTTTTTGTTTATTCCCAGTTCCTGGCCAGCCAATAATATTTCTCGTGGGAAAATCTCCCAACTCTCTTAACTTTACATCAAACACCACAGATGCTATTACCTACACGTTTAAATGGCAGAAGACAGGCTGTTTAGCTGCAAATCGAGAGAACAGTGGCTCTATTACCACCAATGATACAAGTTACAGTATAACAGGACTAGAGGAGGGCAGTAGGTACAACATTATTGTAACTGCAGGGGGACTGAGTAATACTGTATCTGCTGTGACAACATTGAGAGGTTGTTGAGAATTACGTTTCCAATCATGCTATAATTGTCAAAAGTGTGTTTATTTTTTACAGCTCCATCTGCTGATCCAAATGTGACACTGACTTTTGCCACTTTTTACTCCATCACTATCCGTTGGGAGATGGTGCCCTGTGAACATATGAATGGAGATATTACTGGCTACTTAGTGAGATATGGAGAGATGGGGAACAACATGACAGACATGACTGTGCTGAATATTACTGCAGCCAGTGTAACTGAGGCTACCATCTCTAATCTGAACCTGTCAACTACCTACTCAATTCAAGTTGCAGCAGTCAACAGAGCTGGTACTGGTGTAATTCGGTAATGCCACTTTCATAAAGACTATCGAAGAAAGTCAGTTTTTATCTCTTTATTTAAAATATTTATAAACTGATGTATACTTTCAGGTGTACATCTAAGTTTTAGACAAAAAATAATTGCCAACAATAGCTATATGATACTGGATGACATTGGCCACACTGATGATACTGCTCTACTCTGTTATACCAACTACCCTCCTCCTCCCGGCAATGAAACATCTGGAGGAGACTGGTTTGCTCCAAATGGGAAGAGAGTGGGAGGTGACAATGGGCCTGGTGACCTGGGGTTTGTGAGAAACAGAGGTCCTCATGTGGTGAGGCTGAAGAGATCAACTGCTGGTACTCCACTTGAGGGGATATACAGGTGTGTGATTCAGGACCACACAAGGAATAATCAAAGAGTTTATGTGGGACTCTATGCTTTAAACGGTATGTGCTACAATATGTTTTTAGCCAAAACTTACAATGCAACAATATTCAGAGACCAGCACTTCCTCAACCTTCTCTTCTTCCAATGCGGCTGGAAACTCTGTCATATCCACCAGCTCTATCCTCATGTACAGTGAAATCAATATATTATCTACTGCCTTTTCAGGGCAGAGTCATGGAACAACATCAACCACAGCTAACCCTACCATCACTGAGAGAACTTACAGTTACTTAGCTCCATCCACAACTGCTTTCTACACCTCTCCAGCTTCAACCATCTCTAGTGGAGGAATGTTCTCCGGGTCAACCCCAACTCCATCCATCTCTAGTATGAGAATCTCCTCCAAGCCAACTCTTACTCCAGCTGATCCTGAAGAAGAAGAAGACTCTTATACTTCAACCCCTAATTTTGGGTTAATCGTAATAATTATAAGTGCGACTAATTAACTCCTGACCCAACAGGTCTACTGATGATGGCTGGTTGTCTACTGTGGCTATAACAATTGGAGTTGTTGTAGCAACTGTTATAGTATCTCTCAGTGTTATTGGTCTGTTGTGTCTAAAAGGTATATAGCTATTATTGTTCAAAACACAGGAACAATTCTGAAGGTTTTTTCATTACCTTTTAACAGGTTGTAAAGATCGAGGCACAAGTATCCACACTTCAACCAATGAGGCATATGGGGAGGTGAGGGGGAAAGGAGGAATTGCAGTCAGCCGCATCCCAACCTCAACCAATGAGGCATATGGAACAGTGAGAGATAGAGGAGGGGTCCATATTACAACCTCTACCAATGAGGCAGCTGGGGAAGGAGAAGGATACGAACTGGTGAATTTCCCTTGCAGAGAATCACCTCTTCTTCCAGCTGGTATATAAACCATAGGAGATGAATGAAGTTCCATTTTTCTTCTTTTCCACATTCTCCTATATGGGTGCAGAAGAAGACTCTGTGTATGAAGTCATTTCTTGAGACCAGTGACTGCACTCATGTGCTTTTGTTCATGTAGCTTATTGGCTAGAGTTATGTACCAAAAAGAAAGACCGTTGTATGTGTCTTAGCTGTGATTGAAGAAATATGTTTGCACTTGGGTTCCCCAAATAGTTCTGAAACGTCACGGCAATAGGTTAAAAGATGTTAAAAATTAGTGTGGCGACACACATGTTGTTGTTCGATCAGAGGTAGGTAACCCCCAGTTCTAAAGCTTCCACCACACCTATCTCAATGTGTGTGGTCAGGTGATGTACTTTTTGCCTTGTGTACTGTTGCTATGTTTATCTAAAACAAACAATCTGTGTAGGTAATCATCACATAAAACAACACAATGTAGTGAGCTAAAGGTCAAACACAGAGTGTGTAATGTTTGTGGTGGTTACTTGTCAACAGCTTCAATCTCATTACTTAACCTGTTTTTCCTTATGGTGATGATTTGTGGGGATAGATTACTGTGACCCGTGTTTACAAGCATTGCTATGACCTGGATTATTCTCCAAGTAAAATGTAGCTAAGCACAAACTGCTTCTGTAGCCTTTTGCTTCATGTTTTTTTTCCTTAGTTAGGTAAAATAAGGTGGCTGAATTTTAACTAAAAGCATAGCGAGCATGGACAAGCAATATTGCTCATGAGTGAAGCATTATTATACACAAATACGCATGCACAATTTCACTTGGACAACCATCATACACAATCATACAAACAAAGCCAAAGCTTTAACCCCACCTCAATGTTTCAGATCTTGTGATTACTTTTGGTGTGGGTGCTGCTACTGCTCTCTTCCTGCCTTACGTAATAGGAGCTTCCTGTGAGGCTTTCAAACAAAATAAGTCATATGGTGGAGAATCGAAATTAACACAGTTTCAATCGGAAGTTTTGGTCGCACTGAGCTTTGCAGCTCTTCCACCGAGCCTGGCTTTGACACCCATCACTGCACCTATATTTGCACTTGCCACGGCGGCGCACTTCAAGGCTGATTATCAAGAGGGTGGTGATCTAACTGATGACTGATACATTTATTATTGTTGTAACATGTTGAATTTACACAGTCAGATGTTAGCTACATATCCGAACACCCAGTTTTCGTTGGATGTGTGATCGTTCCCCCAATGGGGTATATACAATACTGTGGCAACCCGCGGAAAGGGCAAAGCAAGCTCTGGTCCGCCTTCCAAAAGAGAAATTGTAATATATATCGAGCGGGCAGTGCCCGCATACCATATACTCTATACTGGTAAGATCAGTTCCAAAAATCCATTTTATAAAATGGCAGGACATGCCACACATAAAATTGATAATGTGCATGAGTTATCGCCAACCTCTGCCACTCAGCCTTTCGGCTGAGATAGTGATGAGAGATAAATGTGACTTTCAAAGGTTTGGGAGAAGAAGTCAGCCTCGTCCTCGACATGATTTATAGGCGAGAACAGCGGAGATGGCGTCTGATACCCAGAGAAGGGTGGAACAATTTTACCCAATCCCCAAGGCTCTGAGGGTGGTGAGGTTGTTGGTATCCAAAGAGCCCAAGCAATTTACCACTGACTAGCACCAGAACAGAAGTCTTGAGGCCCAGGAATATTATTAGTAATGAGTTCCAAGGGCGACCAAAACATAATCAAAAAATGGGCTTAGCTGTGCTTGAAATCGACAAACAATCAGGCCTATAAATTTGACAACAAATCTCTGGGTTTTGTTAGACCCATCGATAACAACCTTCCAATGCGCACAAGTCAAATGATGCATAGCTAGTCGACTGTTAGCTCAGTGTGGGGTATGTGATGTCCAGAGCTGCAGCTAATATTTAATTTATTTTTGCCTTGCGTAAACTTTTTGTTACTTTTGCTACAAACTAAACCGTTTATCTGTTAGTTTACTAACAGCTAAGCATTACATAAGAGTGAGCAAAACCCACAAAGAAATTCGAACAAAGAGGCAAAGAGACAGTAATGATGTTGATGGTGGTCATTTCCCTCAGTCTCCTCTGGTCGCTGGTGGAGGGTCCACTCTCAGCTGACCTTTCCTTATGTCTCCTTCATGAGCAAGCCTCTGGCAAACCACTCTTATGTGGACTTTAGCCTAATAGGGAGAACTGAAAATGAGAGTGTTCAGTGTCACACTGACCTGAAAACATGCTGCAGCGGTTGGCAAGGTATTCATCATGGTGACTGGTACTTCCCTAATGGAAGCCGACTCCCATTTGGCGGTGGCCCCGGTGATATTTACCAGCATCGTGACTATCGGAGAGTTGATCTACGTCGTAGGAGTGCCACTTCACCATCTGGCATGTATCGTTGTGACATTGCAACTGTTGAGCTCCATGATAACACTACCACTCAATTGACTCGAAGCAGGATTTATGTTGGATTGTATGCCAATGGAGGTTTGTGTTAACCAAAATTATAGGTGTACTAAAACACAGTTATTTTCATCTATACAGGAGATGTGTCTATATCTGGTGGTGTTATGCTGATGTGGGACTTTGGTGAGTTCCAGTCCTCAGTTTAGCCTCTCCTGTGTATCCACTGGCGGACCTGCTACCAGAGTCACTTGGACCAGAGACTCCACCACTGTCACCCAAGGGACAACTGAGAGCCTATTAGTCAATGCAACCACAGCAGAATATATCCATACTCTGAATGTGACTGGGAGAATGGAAGGAAGTTACACATGTACTGTGGCTAACAACAAACCATCGAATGGATCAGCATGCCGTGATTGTGAGGCCTCATGCAACTTTACAAAAATATGTTATTGATTCTTTTGTGTTTCTTCCCAGTGCCGGACCAGCCAATAATAGTTCTCATGGGAAAATCTCCCAACTCTCTTAACTTTACTTGGATGTTTCAAACACCATAGATACTAAAACTATACGTTTAAATGGCAAAAGATAGGGTGTTTTAGCTGAAAATCGAACAAACAATGGCTCTATTACCACCAATGATACAAGTTACATCATAACAGGACTAGAGGAGGGCAGTAGGTACAACATTACTGTAACTACAGGGGGACTGAGTAACACTGTATATGCTGTGACAACATTGAAAGGTTAATGCTAAAATATTACGTTTCCATAATGCTATTACCAAAGGTGTGTGTTTATTTCTGCAGCTCCATCTGCAGCTCCAAATGTGACCAAGATTTTTGCGACTTCCTACTTCATCACTATCAATTGGGAGTTCTTGGTGCCTTGTGAACATATAAAAGGAGATATTATTACTGGCTACTCAGTGAGATATGGAGAGATGGGGCCCAACATGACAGACATAAGCGTACTGAATATTGCTGGAGCCAGTGTAACTGAGGCTACCATCTCTAACCCAAGCCTATCTACTAACTACTCAATTCAAGTTGCAGCAGTCAACAGTGCTGGTACTGGAGTGTTCAGTAGTGCCACTCTTATAAAGACTGTCGAAAAAAGTAACTTTTACCTTGTTATATAAATAAACATGTGCACTGACCTATACTTTCAGGTGTACATCTGACTTTTAGACAAAAAGTAATTCCTAACAATGGTTCTGTGATGCTGGATGATATTGGGTCAACTGATGATACTGCTCTGGTCTGTCATACCGACAACCCTCCTAATTCTCCCAGTGAAACTTCTGGAGGAGACTGGTTTGCTCCAAATGGGAAGAGAGTGGGTGGTGACCATGGGCCTGGTGACCTAGGGTTTGTGAGAAACAGAGGTCCTCATGTGGTGAGACTGAAGAGATCAACTGCTGGTACTCCACTTGAGGGGACATATAGGTGTGTGATTCAGGACCACACAAAGAATAATCAAACAGTTTATGTCAGACTCATGAACGGTATGTGCTATAATGTGTTTTTGGCCAAAACTTACAATGCAAACATTTTTCAGTCACCAGTATTTCCTCGACCTCCTCTTCTTCCAATGTGGCTGGAAACACTGTCAGTAGCTCTATGCCTATGTACAGTGAAGTAAGCGTAACTACTGACTTGCATGGAACAGAATCAACCAGAGTGAACTCTATCTCCAAGCCAACTCCATCCATCTCTAGTATAAGAATCTTCTCTAAGCCAACTCAAGCCCCAGCTATGTTCTCCAGGCCAACTCCATCCATCTTTAGTATAAGAATCTTCTTTAAACCAACTCCAACACCAAATCATGGGTTAATATTTCCTGTAATAATTACAAGTGCAACGAATTATGCACCCCCGACAGGTCTGCTGATGATGGCTGGTTGTCTACTATGGCTATAACAATTGCAGTTATTGTAGCAGCTCTAATAGTATCTCTCAGTGTTTTTGGTCTGCTGTGTCTCAAAGGTTATTATTGTTCAAAACACAAGAACAATTCTAAAAATGTTTTCATTACCTTTTAACAGGTGGTAAAGATCGAGGCACTAGTATCCACACTTCAACCAATGAGGCATATGGGGAGGTGAGAGGGAAAAGAGGAATTGCAGTCAGCAGCATCCCAACCTCAACCAATGAGGCATATGGAACAGTGAGAGATAGAGGAGGGGTTCATATTACAACCTCTACCAATGAGGCAGCTGGGGAAGGAGAAGGATACGAACTGGTGAATTTCCCTTGCAGAGAATCACCTTTTCTTCCAGCTGGTATAATATAAACTATAGGAGATGTTGAAGTTTTTTTTCCTTCTTCTCCATAACCCATTCTCCTATATAGCTGCAGAGGAGGGACGCTGTATATGAAGTAATTTCTGGAGACCAGTGACTGTACTCATGTGCTTTTGTGCATGTATCAAATGGCTAGAGTTTGTAACAGTGCCCTTTAATAATAATCATTGCAGTAGCCATATTCTACGGTTAAAGTTCAATTGACCAGACAAAAAAAGTGGCATAAAATCGACAAAGCTAGTGCACAGCCTTTTGTTGCACGATAATAATATGGATGTTGTGTTTGAAGTTAACGTATCAAAAAGAAAGACAGTTGTAGCAATGTGTCTTAGCTACGATTAAAGAAGTTATTTTCCACTTGGCTTCCCCAAACATTTCTGAAACGTCACAGGAGGTTTAAAATTAGTGTAGCTATACACATGTTGTGAAGGATTGCGCCCAAGCGGTCAGTTCTTGCTGCTCCTTAGTTGATTCTCTTAGCAAAAGTATATCTTCTCATGAACTGCGCGAATGCATAGACTTTATTAGAGCGTCTGTAGACGCTCTATCAGAGCGTCGGTAGACGCTCTATATAGGGATGACACGATTGAAATCTCACGTGATCCGCGTACAAAACGCCTCAAAAATCAGCGAGAATGACTCACCATGGCTTCAAAATCACTAGCAATAGTCTAGAGGCCTATACCTAGCTATACATATGCCCCAAGACTTCCTACGTGCCCTCAGTTCCCCACCAGAGAATTCGCACTTACGCGATTTCGCGATTTTCGTGTCATCATCATCATCATCATCATATTCTTCATCTTCTTCTTTAGACCCGCTAGCTCCTTACCGGAAGCAGTTGAAGCGTTGGTTTTTTCACAGAACGTCTCCAAATTTTCCGGAGGTGTGCACGCATGTCAAGTGATCGCTTGTTTCTTGCCGCAAGTCACTACGGTAGATCATTGAGCTCTTCCACGGTAGTCACAGAACAACGCCATTTGCTGCTAACTCAGCATCAGTGAGCCGCATGCGCCGAGGAGGGCGTTTCCCCAATGCGGTGCGCGCGCATTTCGTGCGTGAACCTGGTGCACGAGACTAAGCCAGGATGCCTAGCCTGCAGAGAATTCTTATCCTCCAGTGCCTTCTGTAAGTCAGTATACACATTTTAACTGGCTAGCTTGCGTTTTAGCTGTTGATTTGCACGAGGAGCAACTTGGCAGTGTGCGCCGTGTTACGCGGGCCTTGCACAGCGCCTTCATTCTTTGTCCCCCAGGTTATAGCTATCATTGTAGTCTGATTACTGAAGCCTGCCTATGAAACCACCCCACCATATGTGCCACAATCTAATTGCATCCTTGTTGGAGACACTACGCATACACCCTGCTTCAGGTAGGAGCAGCCCATTAACTTCTGCTTTCAACAGTTATCTCTACAACACCCATGAACATCAGAGTGACTGAAAATGCAGTGTTGTCATAAGGCGTGAAAAATAGTGGAAACAAGTGTAAAAATCATTTCTTCAAAATGAAAGGGGGATATAGGGATGGTTTGAAGCACCAAAAAGGAAACAACAAGGGGTTATTACACAGCAAAGATGCACAAAGCTACATGACACCATCCCTATATCTTTGTGTTATTGTTCACAACCAATCTCGCCCTGCTGACATTTTCCTCCCTAATTGGGAAAGAGCCGCGCTTGCCGTCTCCGTCATTTCCACTCTGCAACAGTTTACCTTGAAGTAAAGTTTAATATCAGACAAAGATATAGGGATGGTGTCATGTAGCTTTGTGCATCTTTGCTGTGTAATAACCCCTTGTTTCTTCCTTTTTGGTGCTTCAAACCATCCCTATATCTCCCTTTCATTTTGAAGAAATGATTTTTCCACTTGTATAGGGATGGCACGAGTGAAATCTCACGTGATCCGCGTACAAAACGCCTAAAACTCGTTGAGGATGACTCCTGGATCCCTATGCCTTTAAAACACGCTAGCAATAGTTTACTGGCCCATATCTACCTATACATGTTCCCAAATACCTCATACGCACATTCAGTTCTCCACGCGAGACTTCGCTCATACGCGACTTCACGATTTTCGTCATCATATTATATTCTTCTTCTTCAATCCCGCTATCTCCTTACCAGAACCAGTTGAAGCGCTGATTTTTTCACTGAACGTCTCCAATTTCGCCGGAGGTGTGCACGGACATCAAGCGATCGTTTCTTTCTTGCCGTAAGTCACTATGGTAGATCTTGGAGCTCTTCCATGGTCGACACTGAACAACGCTATTTTCTGCCAACTCAGCATCAGTAAGCCGCGTGCACGGAGGCGTTGTCGAATGCGCTAGCTGTGCGCGCGTATTGTTACCGACAGACCTGCAGAGGAACCCTTAGCCTCCAGTGCCTTCTGTAAGTCAGTGTGCACATACACGGTTGGCAAAGTCAGCGCGGTGTTACGCGAGCATTGCCATGGCAAAAAAGGGGCCTTCATTTGTCCCCCCTAGGTTGTAGCCCTGATTACCAAAGCCTGCCTGAAACCACAACCGTGTGCCATAACCTAATTACATCCTTGTTGAAGACAATACCTGAGGTGAATATTGTATCTAGCTAGCTCCTGCTTCAGGCACTAGCAGCCCATTAGCTACTTACAGCTTTCAACAATTATTAGAGTTTGTCCTTGGTAACCTATCTACAACATACCTATGAACATCAGAGTGACTGTAACAATAAAATGCAGTGTTGTCATAAGCTGTTAAAAATAGTGGAAACAAGTGGAAAAATCATTTCTTCAAAATGAAGGGGGATATAGGGATGGCTTGAAGCACCAAAAAGGAAGAAACAAGGGGTCATTAGACAGCTAAGATGCACAAAGCTACATGACACCATCCCTATATCTTTGTTTTATTGTCCATAAGGAAAGTTAACTTTAATATCGAACAAAGATATAGGGATGGTGTCATGTAGCTTTGTGCATCTTAGCTGTCTAATGACCCCTTGTTTCTTCCTTTTTGGTGCTTCAAGCCATCCCTATATCCCCCTTCATTTTGAAGAAATGATTTTTCCACTTGTTTCCACTATTTTTAACAGCTTATGACAACACTGCATTTTATTGTTACAGTCACTCTGATGTTCATAGGTATGTTGTAGATAGGTTACCAAGGACAAACTCTAATAATTGTTGAAAGCTGTAAGTAGCTAATGGGCTGCTAGTGCCTGAAGCAGGAGCTAGCTAGATACAATATTCACCTCAGGTATTGTCTTCAACAAGGATGTAATTAGGTTATGGCACACGGTTGTGGTTTCAGGCAGGCTTTGGTAATCAGGGCTACAACCTAGGGGGGACAAATGAAGGCCCCTTTTTTGCCATGGCAATGCTCGCGTAACACCGCGCTGACTTTGCCAACCGTGTATGTGCACACTGACTTACAGAAGGCACTGGAGGCTAAGGGTTCCTCTGCAGGTCTGTCGGTAACAATACGCGCGCACAGCTAGCGCATTCGACAACGCCTCCGTGCACGCGGCTTACTGATGCTGAGTTGGCAGAAAATAGCGTTGTTCAGTGTCGACCATGGAAGAGCTCCATGATCTACCATAGTGACTTACGGCAAGAAAGAAACGATCGCTTGATGTCCGTGCACACCTCCGGCGAAATTGGAGACGTTCAGTGAAAAAATCAGCGCTTCAACTGGTTCTGGTAAGGAGATAGCGGGATTGAAGAAGAAGAATATAATATGATGACGAAAATCGTGAAGTCGCGTATGAGCGAAGTCTCGCGTGGAGAACTGAATGTGCGTATGAGGTATTTGGGAACATGTATAGGTAGATATGGGCCAGTAAACTATTGCTAGCGTGTTTTAAAGGCATAGGGATCCAGGAGTCATCCTCAACGAGTTTTAGGCGTTTTGTACGCGGATCACGTGAGATTTCACTCGTGCCATCCCTATACAAGTGGAAAAATCATTTCTTCAAAATGAAAGGGAGATATAGGGATGGTTTGAAGCACCAAAAAGGAAGAAACAAGGGGTTATTACACAGCAAAGATGCACAAAGCTACATGACACCATCCCTATATCTTTGTGTTATTGTTCACAACCAATCTCGCCCTGCTGACATTTTCCTCCCTAATTGGGAAAGAGCCGCGCTTGCCGTCTCCGTCATTTCCACTCTGCAACAGTTTACCTTGAAGTAAAGTTTAATATCAGACAAAGATATAGGGATGGTGTCATGTAGCTTTGTGCATCTTTGCTGTGTAATAACCCCTTGTTTCTTCCTTTTTGGTGCTTCAAACCATCCCTATATCTCCCTTTCATTTTGAAGAAATGATTTTTTCCACTTGTATAGGGATGGCACGAGTGAAATCTCACGTGATCCGCGTACAAAACGCCTAAAACTCGTTGAGGATGACTCCTGGATCCCTATGCCTTTAAAACACGCTAGCAATAGTTTACTGGCCCATATCTACCTATACATGTTCCCAAATACCTCATACGCACATTCAGTTCTCCACGCGAGACTTCGCTCATACGCGACTTCACGATTTTCGTCATCATATTATATTCTTCTTCTTCAATCCCGCTATCTCCTTACCAGAACCAGTTGAAGCGCTGATTTTTTCACTGAACGTCTCCAATTTCGCCGGAGGTGTGCACGGACATCAAGCGATCGTTTCTTTCTTGCCGTAAGTCACTATGGTAGATCTTGGAGCTCTTCCATGGTCGACACTGAACAACGCTATTTTCTGCCAACTCAGCATCAGTAAGCCGCGTGCACGGAGGCGTTGTCGAATGCGCTAGCTGTGCGCGCGTATTGTTACCGACAGACCTGCAGAGGAACCCTTAGCCTCCAGTGCCTTCTGTAAGTCAGTGTGCACATACACGGTTGGCAAAGTCAGCGCGGTGTTACGCGAGCATTGCCATGGCAAAAAAGGGGCCTTCATTTGTCCCCCTAGGTTGTAGCCCTGATTACCAAAGCCTGCCTGAAACCACAACCGTGTGCCATAACCTAATTACATCCTTGTTGAAGACAATACCTGAGGTGAATATTGTATCTAGCTAGCTCCTGCTTCAGGCACTAGCAGCCCATTAGCTACTTACAGCTTTCAACAATTATTAGAGTTTGTCCTTGGTAACCTATCTACAACATACCTATGAACATCAGAGTGACTGTAACAATAAAATGCAGTGTTGTCATAAGCTGTTAAAAATAGTGGAAACAAGTGGAAAAATCATTTCTTCAAAATGAAGGGGGATATAGGGATGGCTTGAAGCACCAAAAAGGAAGAAACAAGGGGTCATTAGACAGCTAAGATGCACAAAGCTACATGACACCATCCCTATATCTTTGTTTTATTGTCCATAAGGAAAGTTAACTTTAATATCGAACAAAGATATAGGGATGGTGTCATGTAGCTTTGTGCATCTTAGCTGTGTAATGACCCCTTGTTTCTTCCTTTTTGGTGCTTCAAGCCACCCCTATATCCCCCTTCATTTTGAAGAAATGATTTTTCCACTTGTATAGGGATGATACACAAAAGAAAATTAAAGAAAGATCTAGAAGCAGAGGGGATTATGAAGGTGGGTGACACAAGTGTGAAGCGGTGATCAAAAGTGAGCGAAGGAAGAGACAGGGTGAAATCAGCAGACATGTAGGCTCGACTAAATATAGTGACTACAGAAATAGCAGGTAGCTATAAATACATCAACTCAAAATAAACCCTATAGCAATCTAATACTACAAATATTCAATTACCATACCGTCTTATACCCAAGTCCTCCACACATGTTGTTCTTCGATCAGAGGTAGGTAACCCCAGTTCTAAAGCTTCCACCACACCTATCTCAATGTGTGTGGTCAGGTGATGTACTTTTTGCCTTGTGTACTTTTTCTATCCGAATAGGTAATCATCACATAAAACAACATGATAATAGTGAGCTAAAGTTCAGACACAGAGTGTGTAATGCTGTTTGTGGTGGTTACTGGTCAACAGCTTCAATATCATTTCTGAGCTGATTTTTAAGAGTCATAATAATAACAAAATGATGACACAAAGTATTACATTGTAATGTGTAAATGCATTTTCCTCATAATAATGGTGATGATTGGTAGGGATATAATTATTACTGTCGCCCTTCATTTAAAAAAATAATGTTGCTATCACCCTGATTATTCGCCAAGTAAATAAAGAGGTACGAACTGCTTCTCGTCACTCATGAGTGAAGCATATGCACGAATCTGCATGCACAATTCAACCTGAGAACCATCATACACAATAGTATACAAACAAAGCCAAAGCTCTAACCCCACCTCAATGTTTTTACATCTTGTGATTACTTTTGCCTTGTGTACCATTAACCAATAACCTCATTGTTGATCTGGTAATAAAACAAACAACCCGGTATAGCTCATAAAAAACAGCACAGGTCACAAACTCAGTCATAGAATAAGTCATAATGTTGGTGGTGGTCTTTTCTCTAAGTCTCCTCAGGTCCCTGGTGGAGGTCAACTCTTGGACCCCTCCTTATGTCTCCTTCATGGGCCAGACTCTGGTCAACCACTCTTATGTGAACTTTAGCCTAATTGGGAAAACTGAAAGTGATAGTCTTCAGTGTCACACTGACCTGACAACATGTTGTGACAATAAGCAGGGTATCCATCGTGGTGACTGGTACTTCCCTAATGGAAACCAACTGCCTTTTGGTAACCCCAACGATATTGACCAGCATCGTGACTATCGGAGAGTTGATCTACGTCGTAGGAGTGCCACTTCACCATCTGGCGTGTATCGTTGTGACATTGCAACTGTTGAGCTCCATGATAACACTACCACTCAATTGACTCGAAGTAGGGTTTATGTTGGATTGTATGCCAATGGAGGTTTGTGTTAACCAAAATTATATGTGGTACTAAAACACATAGTTATTTTCATCTATACAGGAGATGTGTCTATATCTGGTGGTGTTATGCTGAATGTGGACTTTGGTGAGTTCAGTCCTCAGTTTAGCCTCTCCTGTGTATCCACTGGCGGACCTGCTACCAGAGTCACTTGGACCAGAGACTCCACCACGGTCACCCAAGGGACAACTGAGAGCCTATTAGTCAATGCAACCACAGCAGAATATATCCATACTCTGAATGTGACTGGGAGAATGGAAGGAAGGTACACATGTACTGTGGCTAACAACAAACCATCGAACGGATCAGCATGCCGTGATTGTGAGGCCTCATGCAGCTTTACAAAAATATGTTATTGATTCTTTTGTGTTTCTTCCCAGTGCCTGACCAGCCAATAATAGTTCTCATGGGAAAATCTCCCAACTCTCTTAACTTTACTTGGAATGTTTCAAACACCATAGATACTAAAAACTATACGTTTAAATGGCAGAAGATAGGGTGTTTAGCTGAAAATCGAACAAACAATGGCTCTATTACCAGCAATGATACAAGTTACGTCATAACAGGACTAGAGGAGGGCAGTAGGTACAACATTACTGTAACTACAGGGGGACTGAGTAACACTGTATATGCTGTGACAACATTGAAAGGTTAATGCTAAAATATTACGTTTCCATAATGCTATTACCAAAGGTGTGTGTTTATTTCTGCAGCTCCATCTGCAGCTCCAAATGTGACCAAGATTTTTGCGACTTCCTACTTCATCACTATCAATTGGGAGTTCTTGGTGCCTTGTGAACATATAAAAGGAGATATTATTACTGGGCTACTCAGTGATATGGAGAGATGGGGCCCCAACATGACAGACATGAGCGTACTGAATATTGCTGGAGCCAGTGTAACTGAGGCTACCATCTCGAACCCAACCCTATCTACTAACTACTCAATTCAAGTTGCAGCAGTCAACAGTGCTGGTACTGGAGTGTTCAGTAGTGCCACTCTTATAAAGACTGTCGAAAAAAGTAACTTTTACCTTGTTATATAAATAAACATGTGCACTGACCTATACTTTCAGGTGTACATCTGACTTTAGACAAAAGTAATTCCTAACAATTGTTCTGTGATGCTGGATGATATTGGGTCAACTGATGATACTGCTCTGGTCTGTCATACCGAACACCTCCTAATCCTCCCAGTGAAACTTCTGGAGGAGATGGGTTGCTCCAAAGAGGGGTGGGAAATGGGCCTGGTGACTAGGGTTTGTGAGAAACAGAGGGTCATGTGGTGAGATGAAGAGATCAATGTGGTATCACTTGAGGGCTCGACATATAGGTGATGTGATTCAGGACCACACAACGAAATAATCAAACAGTTTATGTCAGACTCATGACACGGTATGTGCTACATTGTGTTTTTGGCCCAAACTTACAATGCAACAATTTTCAGAGACCAGCACTTCCTCACCTTCTCTTCTTCAATGCGCTGGACTCTGTCATCTACCAGCTCTATCCTTAAATACAGTGACATCAATGTATCTACAGCCTTTCAGGGACGACTCATGGAACAAACATCACCCATAGCTAACTCCTCTACCTTCACTGAGAGATCTACTTTTAGTCGTATATCTCAACCCAAACTACTGTCTACACCTATCCACTTCAACCCCCTCTACCTTCAGCAGTGAGGAATGTTCTCAGGCCAACCCGACTCCATCCATCTCTAGTAGGAGAATCTCTTCCAAGCCAACTCTTACTCCAGGTGATCCTACCTTGTTGATGTGGATAAACTATCGTAAATAATTGGGACTTGATGGTATTATAATACACCTTTTGGTGTACTGTTAGATACCAACCTTAGATTAGCTGGCAATGGGAGCACATCAAACAAACCGTGTGTTAGGTGCTTGTATTTGTACGTGTTTGTGGACTTGTTACTCCACTATAGGAAAAACTGTTCCTCTATGAATGGCTTTGTCACCCAGTCACTGAGCCACTATTTATGAAACTTCTTTGAGTATTGCGTTTCATCTTATGTACTCTTTTTATAACCAGAAACGGCGTTCCAGCATTAGCCTATTAGATGTGGTTCAAGTAGCTGGACCATCATTGCCTGCTTAAACGCAAGTGTGAATCGAGTCATTGTGAACAAGACTAATGTTGTTCAATCCAAAGAGTGTCAAACCCCTTCCTTACCCCAGGTATAACAGATGGTCAATAAAGTAATATCCAATCTACGACCAACTCCTTCAAACAGTGGACTATGAAGTGAGTGGGGAAGAGCATGGAGAGAATTGAGATGAACGAGACAGCATAGGCCTTGAAAAGGCAGAACGACCAATCGCCATGTGTAATGCGAGACCATATATGTCAGCTACCTATACAACTATCACTAGATCTTCACACACACTGTGATATTGCCAGGGCGTGACAGTCGAATACTGAGCGCGTACAGTATACACCGCAGCAGAGTTCCTAACTATGTGAGACTATGCACGCGGACAGAGACCGCACCCTGGACCTGGAGTACAAGGTTGTTCCCTCACTGAGCTTAAGGCTTTAGTGACTGGTCAATGTGCCGGTTGGTTGCAGACGTCGTTTGAAAGGTTATCCCAGCCAGCAAGTTGGTTCGCCCGGTTATACTACAATGCTGATCATAACAGGTTCAAGAAATTTTCCCCTGTGAGCGAACCCCTTTATTATAGCCTCTTAATTTCTATGTATCATTCTCTTTTTAGATGACTATAACAGAGTTCCACTCAAGGGAGAGCCAGACGTGGAAGGCTCTGATTATATCAATGCCTCTTTCATTGATGTGAGTAGCTACATTTTCAGTTCCAAAACCACGTTTTACTCAGGCATGCTGTTTTTTCTGACACAGGGCTATCCTGACAAGAAAAAGGCCTACATAGCTTCACAAGGTGCAACTTTCGATCTCCCTGTTCAGTGTTCTTCGTTTTTCACCACTTGTTTTTCATCATATCTATTATTGTCTGCGCGTCCCATGATCAGGTCCTACAGAGCTGACAGTGGGAAGGTTCTGGGAGATGATATGGGAGTACCAGGTCCCCACTATCGTCATGCTTACTCACTGTGTCGAGAGCGCCAGGGTCAGTTTGTTTCCTATAACTTTTTTGTTTCATCCACCACTACTTTTGGCACAAGCATATTAGCTACAATAATGTACAAGACTGTAGTAGAATGTTGAATTTTGTTGCTATATCTTACCCAAAACTATAAGACAGACACAACAGTTCGGTATACAACACATGGACACAAGATTTCGTTAGCGATATAGATCTCTTTTGCAGGTAAAGTGTCAGCAGTACTGGCCAGGGCAAACAAACACCACTGAGGCCATAGGATCAAAGTTTGGCGTCACTGTTACTTCATTCCTTCCTTATGCAGAATATCAGATCAGGAAAATACAGCTCAATTCAGTGAGTGCCTTGCTCAAATAAAAGCTAAACTTTTGTTGTAGTCGCATAGTCACAATTGAGTGAAAATAATTATTCACATGTTTGATCCACGTGGTTCCTCTCATTTATAGACATCAGAGCCAGCTGAGCGAGTGCTAAAGTTACCCACATGTTCTCTCACAGCCTGGCCTGACACGGAGTACCCCACACCACTATGTCACTCTCATCTCCTTCCTCCTCCGCCGTGTCCGCAAGGAGCACCCGGCCTCTCTCTACACCACACCCCTCCTGGTCCACTGCAGTGCCGGGATTGTGGAGGACCGGAACCTTTATCCTCCTGGACCTGGGCCCTCCAGCAGATGAGGAGCGAGAGAACAATGAGCGTCTTCCACCACCTTCAGAGTATGAGGAACCAGAGGATGAAGATGGTCCAGACACTGGTTAGTATGAGTTATATATAGTGGACATGCAGCCACACATTAGTTCCTGTGGAATGTATGCACTCAACACAAAATAATAATACGTTGGAATGTTTCAGATCTAGCAACACCTAATATTAGGAATTTAAGAACTATGATCTTTAATGCTTACATGGATTGTTGCCTAAGAAATTCACTATGCAGGCTCAGTATGTTTTGTTCTACGACTCATTGAGTGAGCTGGTGATGTGTGGAGAAACGGAAGTGGCTGCAGCCAACTTCAGGATAAACATGATCAAACTACAGAAGCCATTAGCAGGAGACCGATCTGGTCTCACTGGCTTTCAGAAGCAGTTTGAGGTACGTATCCATAACCTTGCGTCAGCTAGCTATTGCACTATCTAGCCACAGGTAGAAATTCTATCACGTTGACAGTCATGTGTCTGCAGGCTCAATAAAAGCCATACTGAAATCCCCAGTCACCATTGATTCTTATAAAGCGCTTCTTTAGAACATAAACTACTGTGTGTCCTCCTCTCTATGTTGTGTTGTGCAGACCCTGGAAAAGGTGAGCTCCCAGTACCATGCTAGCTACCAGGAGGGACTTGCAGAGTACAACTCACACAAGAACAGGTTTCCTGATAAAATTCCCAGTAAGTGAGGAAAAGAGGAGGAGGGAGAGTAAATAAATGAGTGAAAGTAAAAGCAGAAAGAGAGTAGAAAGGAAGAGAGTCATTGCAAGAAACAGAGTGAAGATTATATAACGCAACATCATCTTGAATAAACAACCCCCACTTTGAAAGGACTGCTTTGTACGACCGCTTTCAACACAGGATTTGTTGCTTTATGGTTAGCCTTGTTGGCTTTAGGAGAAGAAACACAATGTACACAACTATATATAGTGTTTGCATTGCCTAGATAAACACAATAATAGGTAACTATAGTGTTTGCAAACTGTCAGCCAAAAACATCGGTTTCGAAACCTAAACCTAATACTGATACACAAACCACAATCTAAACAATTTGCACACGTCGACTGCCCGGTATGAAAACATGTGGTTACATGCAGTGGCCCTTCTAACCCCACCTCTACTCTTTCCCTGCTAGATGAGTTGGGTCGTGTAAGACTGAGATGTGGACACAAACCTGGTTCTGACTACATCAATGCCTCCTTTATTGATGTATGCCTCGCATAATAATATTTTTGCTGCTGCTTTTAGCTAGCACACAACAAACTCTGCTCTTTATACGATATTCAGTACAGGTGCTTTTTCTCTTTTCCCATATTACGTATATATATCTGTCTTACATACTGTAATACTTTACGTATAGTCATTGAATCACAATCGCCTTTGACCCAGTGTCCAACTCACCAAGTGTCGCTTTCATTTTCCGGACTTGCAGGGCTACAGGCTGAGAAGAGCCTACATAGCGACTCAGGGACCTCTGTCGGAGACAGTGAATGACATGTGGAGGATGATCTGGGAAAACGACTGCAAATGCATTGTCATGCTCTGTCAGACCATGGAGCAGGGACTGGTACATAATGTGTGGAGTCACACCCGTGGTCGTTCTAAATTCCCTCTTCTTTTTTTCCTCTCCTTTTGTCACCTCATTCCACAATATTTCATTCTTGGTCATATGGCGTAGGCACCATGGGCGCCCTAGCATATTTTTCCATGCCGTGGGGAAATGTGAGGACGTGAAAACACAATCATGTGCAGCAAATGGTTTCACGCATGATAATAGGCATCCCAGTTCATCCAAGCATCTTTCTATGCTACTGCAATCTCAAGCATTTCTCGTTTGTTTGTGTTTCCCCTCACCCACTGACAGGAGAGCAGCCATTGCTTCTGGCCACCAACTGTTGGGGAAGAGAAAGTCTACGGAAATATCAGGGTGTGGTTGATGAAGGTAAGTATGGGTGAAAAAAATTCAGTTGCAATCAGTTGCTTGAGTAGGAAATTGCATGTGCCTTTACACCCTATCTTCAGGAGTTTTTCTTGTTAAAGTACACTCAAATGCTGATTGCATGCACAATAATATAGAGCTTTGCAATGCCCCACTACACAGGAGAGTGTCCATAGAGATATCACAGAGAGGAGACTGGAGATAGAGGGGGGAATAGGAGGAGTCACTAGGATGGTGACACTCCTGCAGCTGACCAGCTGGCCTCCTGGACACCTGCCCCTCCCAAAATCCATCTTGTCTCTGGTGGAGCTCCTCAGTAAGGCTCAGAGGAGCTGCTCCAGCAGACACACCACCGTCATCTGCAGGTCTGCTTCTCTCTCATTACTGTAGAGTGAGCGGTGAGGTGTAGTTCCATCGTCACATTGCTAGCCATGATCAGCCCTGGGTCAGAGAACTTTCTCTAATTCATAAACACAGCACAATAAACACACTTCAATCGCTATGATAATCTAGTAAGCCTCACGCTTGTATAAACCGATCCACATTCAGAATACTCACTGCACTTTACCCCCTCTCTCCACATCTTTCCCAATCCTTACTCAGTGACGGAATGGGGAGGACTGGACGTTCATCTGTCTCCACTCCCAGTTGGAGAGACTCAAGACGGAGGGTGTGGTTGATTTCCTCCAGGCTGTCAAGTCTGCTCGTATCCAGAGACCAGGCCTTGTCACTGATGCTGTACGTCTTTTCTTCCTGATATATACCTCCCGTGATCATTTTACAGTGACTCCACTCACTATTAGCTAGTTATGTTGCGACTTGCGAGTCTTAGTGTGTATTTTGTGTCCTCCCCAGGCTCACTATACATTTTGTCATGAAGTGGTGGCTGCTTATGTGGACAGTTTCGAGACTTATGCTAACTTCAAAGAACTTGTGTGAAACCATTCCGCCAGATGAAAAGGTCCTCTGCTGTGTATAACAGGCGGCCAAATGGCAGTCTTTTGCCTTACGCATAATTTCTGACTTTTAGCTATCATTCTTAGGTCTCACTATAGCTATATATTAGTTTTGGCACACGTAGAATTCTAAAGTGATCAATAGAGCTACAAACAGAACTGTTATTAGCAGCTAGTGCCAAAGTTTTTACGCATGAAGCATGGCTAACATTGCCAGTTTAAAGTGTATGTGCGGACTTTCTTGTATTGCCGTCCGCTTGCTTAGTACAGGATCATAACACTGACATGTAATAATTATGAAAATACAATGTTTGGTTGTGATAACAATACATAAAACCGGCATTAATTTTCACAGTGAATGATGATCACTACAACAATAAAACATTATAATGACAGTAGTTTTGTATGATAAATCACTTAACAACAGAGACAGAGCCCATTTGTGACATGACCGACTCATTTAGTGTTGATACTTCACAAGAGTACATGCCCTCGTCCTCCTCGCTGCAACTGGCTATGTGGTACTGAGGTGAGGCGTGCTCCAATAGGGAGAGTCCGTTCAAATACCACACGTAGTTTAGGTCATCGTGCGAGCCTCCGCCAGAGAGAGAGGCCTTGCAGGTGAGGGTGACTGGAGATCCCAGTGGAACCACGTGAGACTGAGGCTGCTCTGTTATGGTGATGGTCCCAGTCATAGCTACGAATGGGAAAGATAGAAATTTTAACTGCAGAGTAGTTGTGTTTCGTATCGAATGCTTATGTGTTATAGAGCCTGTCTTTTTTCAGTGAAAACGGAGTCTTGTGGTTGCCAATACCTTTACCCAAAACTATTCATAAATATTTAAATCACATGTGCATTGCCTGTATTCTGATAGGATTCGGCGACAGCACTATGCCTACCTTTCTGAGGCATAGTTGATGATGTAATAGAAGGAACGGCTGTTCTGTAAGGCTCAGATATGTATTGATCATTATCGTCATCATCATCGACTCCTCGTCCTGTGAGACCATACACAGCACCTTCTCCTCTATTGATATTCCCTGGTGGCAGGGGAAGATACGTGGGGTGACTCCTCCGCTCGACTGCTCGTCTGCCACGTGGCTGATGCGACGAGGACTGAGGTGCCACGGAGACCACGGTGATAGTGGCAGGGTGGGACATGATGGATCCCTCGGGGTTCGTTATCTGGCAGCTGTAGCTCCCTTCGTCGCTGTCCACTGTCGATGCTATCAACATTGATTTCCCGGTCTTTGCGATAAGTTTTCGGCCGTCCTTGTACCACTGGTAGGAGCAGGTCTGAGTGAGTCCCTCCGTCCTCACTTCCAGTTTGGCCTCCTGGCCGTAGACGACAATGACATTTTGAGGATGAGAGGAAATTGACAGACCTACATACAGACAGAAGAGAGGGCAGCAGTGAACAAATCTACATGCAGATGAGTGCATGGGAAAATAGACCACGGTAGAGGGTTCATGTCTCAACAACTTGGTAGCGAGGTAGAAAGGCAAGGCAAGGCAAACAAGCCAACTACACTGGTTTATTAGCCCACAGACCCTCTCTCCGGTCAGCGCATGCGCAGACACATGCGGTGGAGCCGGGACCGCGCACACTCGCGCATGCACTGGCCGCGAGAGAGGTCTGCGGGTGACGCTAATACTGTGTGCACAGTTAAGACACCATTTTTATATCTCTCTTCAGTAGCTTTTCTGTTTTGCATTCCGTATTATAACAAATTCTCATGGTGCCTATAGCTTTTCGTTAATGTAGCAGTGTTTAAAAATTGAGGTGGCCATATAAAAAGGTTTTGGCGGCATTACTAGGTAGCTGGGAGGAGGAGGAAGAGAGAGTAGGGGTAGGAGAAGGACAAGGGCTGGTGGTAGATGGTTCCTGGAGAGAGATCCCAGCCTGGGAGAGGATGGTCTTGAGGGCATACAGCGTTCCCTGTTTCCTCTCCCTCCACTGTCGCAGCAGGTGGTACGCCTTCTGCTCTGCACTGGCCTACAGGGAGAGCAAGGTTCCTTAGCACACACTATTCAGTGGTTAGAAGGGACTGATGAGATTCAAAGGTGTTCATATGCATTAGCCTGTAGAGTAAGGTACAGTTGTGGTTTACCACACTATAGTTAGGCTGTAATTTCCTTTTAGGAAAAACCCCCAGAGTATGTATAGTACCTGGTAGTGCTGGATGTCAGCTACTTCAGCTGGCATTAGTCC